>KZ106740.1:0-80881 GCA_000504385.2 Exutisphaerella laricina CBS 326.52
TGTTATTATTATCATCGACGGGAGGGTACGCTTCTCACGTCCGCCAGAAAGCAATAGTATCGCAGCATGGGCGCAGAAAGACTGTCGAGAGCTCGATGCCTCTCCCCACATCTCCTCTTGTCATCCATCGAAAGTACGTAGGTAGGGCCGCATAGGCCAAGTGCATGTACCCTGTCAACGCTCCTAAAGATATGGAGACGCCATCTGCTTATCGCTCACTACCACTACAGTATACCACTACTACTGTATTCCTGACTCGTACTGCAACTTCACCCACTACATCATCATCATCATCATTAGCAGTACATTATTAGCAGCATGGACGCACGACGAGCTCGGCAGTCTCTGCAAGAACTCAATAATAATGATAATGATAATAATAATAATAATGATAATATAATCATACCCGTACTACTCGGCCTACATTAACGATTAGTACCCTAGTCACGCATCTACTAGCTTCCAAGCACTCCGCTGAATAAATCAACGCTCCCGAGCCTAGCCGCTTGCCTGTTCTGACATGAAACGACAGATCACTTGTCCATAACCCACGGCCCGTAATGCACTTCCGCCTACCAAAACATTGGACAGGCATTCGATTGCCTTAGAGATCCTTGTCGCAGTCACAGTATCGAGGCATTCATCCAACCTGCTCCATTGCTCATTCATCATTACATGCTGACTGTTCATCACTGCTGTGCCACCTTACGAAGCGTCAGCACCCTCATGTACAAATCTCGCGGGGCGAGATCGTTCGTGCCGTCGCAGGCTTGTTCCTCGCCCATCATTGTTACACTGTCGACATGACTTTGAACTCGGGATGGAAGCTCCGAGGCGCTCGTAACATACATTGGTGGCATCCACTGCCAAGAAAAGTATGGCCGAGCGAACGCCGCCACGTCGAGCATTATTTTGAAGCCGCACGTCGCCACTGCTGGTACTGCAAGTCATTATTGCGGTCCAGCCGGGGTCAACTTTCCAAGAACATCAACCAGTCAAGAAATGTGGAGAGTCGGCGCTTGCGACCTTTCATGTTACCACATCTCCACCTATTTACGGATGTGTCTCCAGAAGTCCAGATGTGTCTAGTGCGAAGCGTGGCTGCCTTATGCCTCTCAGGCATGTAGGGTTGTAGTGAGTGCAAGCTAAACCACTGGGACCACGACGGTCAGTTCAAGGGGACATGCGCAGTGCTGGATCAGTGCGGCAAGGATGATGGCATTACCCTGCGTCGCTGTAGCTCTGCTCAGACAGAGTGCTTCATCTTCACACGACGCTGAAGAGCGCCGCTCAATGCATTAATATGATGCCGAGAAAGTACTGTCATACAAAGAAAAGCAAAAAGTTGCTCGCCCGACCCGCTCTCAACGGGACTATCCAAGCCACTCATGTCTCTTTTCAGCCCAAATGACCTTCGTCAAATCATGCTCTTCAAAGGCCCATCATCCATATATGCCATATGCCATATGCCTCTCGCCCAAACTCCAGTCCCAGTATCACTTTCTATGCATATGCTTCTTCCTGTGATCCGTCGTCTACTTGTTCATCACGTCAACATATCTCGCGCCCTTTTTCTTCCCCTTGACCGTACCTCCCGCCTTCCTTTGCGCAGGCTGTCCAAGAAGATCGTCAATACTGCTAGCATGCGTCAAGGTGCTCGCTGGCCGACTCGGTGGCGCGGAAGACGGAGTCGCTGCAGATCCAATAAGAGCAGCAACAGCAGCGTGCACAGGGATACCGTCTCCTGATGTAGGCGTCCCCGTTCGCGAGGGTGGCCCAGAAGGAGGCCCAAAAGCCTGTGATCCTGCTATCGAGCTGGGTAGACGAGCGCCCGGTGATCCGGCCATGCCAGCAAGACCTGCAGCACTAGCCACTCTTGACGGAGGCCCCAATGGTGGACCCATCCCTGTTGCAGCGCTGACAGCTCTACTTGGAGGTCCCTTAGGCGGTGGCGGAGTGGCCGCAGCTGGTGTCGTGGCATCGGACCCTGCCTTCTTGTTGACCCACTTGTTGAGGTCTTTATCGAAGTAGAATGAGTTCTCCTCGCCCAGCTTGGCCCGAATAGGCTTGTTAGGTGCCGACATCTCTGGCTCTCTCTTGCCTCCCCAAAGAGACACCTTGGGCATGGCGAACCAACCGGCCTTCTTCTCTCCTTTCGGTGCTTGATCGCGTGCAGCGTCTGCTTCGGCGGCCTTGCGGAATGCCTCGTCTGCCTGCCGATCAGCTTCAGCTTTCTTCGCGCGGTTCATGGCTTCGGTCTGTTTCAGCAACGCGTCGTCATCCTCCTCGTCCATGGTCCTTTTCGGCTGTGGTTTGGTGGAGGCAGACTCTTCTTCATCGGGCTCAGGGTGGTATGGCTGATACGACGGCGGCTCGTACCCACCACTTGGCGGCGCGTACCCTCCTGATGACGGATCGTAGCGTGCCACAGACGGCTGGTAGCCACCACCTTCGGCATCAGGAACAGCCTCACCGTGCACTCCAACTTCGTTCGTCTGGATGAAAGTATCTACTTCCTCCTCACCGGCGGCGGACGGAAGCGGTTCAGCGGGTTGATATCCGTCGTAGCCATACGAAGCTGTTTCCTGAGCAAGCAATGGACTTGGCTGGTAGCTTCCTTGCGAACCTAGGTACTGTGCTGAGCCTCGCCTCGAATCCGAAGCATATGGCGCGTTGTAATCTGAAGCTGCTCTATCCGCCTCAGGACGTGCCATACTCAAAGCTTGAACTGGTGCCGGAGCATAAGATCTCGAAGAGTATGCTGATCCTGGTCTCTCAAGTGACGGTCGCGATTGTGGTGATGCAGCACGCTGTGAAGCGATACCCATGCTGCTCGCTGATCCTGCCGATCCTGGAGCATATCTGCTTCCTGCAGCCGCGGGCGCATACTTACTCGGAGCAGAGCTTGACGGGAATTGTTGCGAGGGTGGCGATGACAGTGGCGTACCAGCGCCGTACTGTGCTCCACCTCCCATCATCGGATGGTACAGTTCTTGTCCAGACGAGTTACGACTCAATCCAGGCGAGTCTCCGTTGACGCCACCGAAGGGTCCGGGCATCATGTCTTGACTCCCTGCACCTGGAACAGACCCTGTCGGCTCCTGATCATCGTCGCCTGAAACGAATTTAGTGAACCAGCTTGTGGCGCCTGATGAAACCTTATTCGAGAAGCCCTTGGACAACAGACCACCTTTACCAGACTGTGGTGCTTGAGACAAGAACGCGCTTAGGTCGTTCACTGCTTGTGTGAAGGTCGGATGGTAGTAAGGTGATGGTCGAGTAGTTGACGTGTATGCCGAGGTGATGTGATCGCAATACGATTGCGCATTACTCTTTAAGCCATGCGCTGCCAACTGCTGTGCATGTATAAGCTTGAAAGACTGCAGATGCGGTATGTATTGCACCGCAGTGCTCGGCGCTGAAAGTGAGTTTGCCCATTCGTAAATTTCAGTCAAGATAATTGCATCGAGGTCGTTCGCGATGCTTTCGGTTTTGCTTTCGTGGTTCGCCCCCAAGATAACCAAGTTTACGTCGGCATCATCAGCGCCCGAGTGCTTCGCATAATGTCGAGCAAAGAGGTAGCAAGTGTGTGCAGCTTCTGCACGCCCATAGCTTCCAAGCAGCTTACCCAAAGCAAGGAGAGATGGGCCGTCGTTGGGTGTGCGGTTGCCTGCAACCATGCCTAAAGTATCGCGCCATTGATCTAGGCCCTCCAGCGGATTGCCAGCTTTGGAGCCGCCTGTCTTTGACACCATCTGGAAGCCTGCGCGAGCCGAAGGTGGCACAAGCTCATCGACGCACTCCTCTGAGTTGCCCGCGAATACTTGGTACAAGGCTGCCAGGCTCCTGGCATCGCTGCCCACAGTCTTGACTTGCGAGCGCACGAAGGACTGTATAATCTGTTTCCATACTTCGCCTCCCATTGTAGACGCTATCAGCATTGCATGACCCCAGAGCTTCTTCTCCTCCGCTAGCCAGACTGCACGCTCGCGGTCGCCCTCCAGCAATGCTTGTCGAAGTTGTACGACCACGGTCTTGTCGATTCCATCTGCTTGGATCCCCGGCGTGGCAGTAACTGGACTCGGCAATTCTGCGACCTGGCTCATCTGAGACAAATTCGGCAATAGCACTGCTCGAATCTCATCCTCAATCTGCTTGCTGCCTTCGAGGTGACCATCGTGCTCAACATATATGTTGACAATTTTCCAAAGTACCAGCTTTTCCTCTGTGCGCTTTTTGAGATCAGGGTCCATTTGGAAGTCCTGTCGAACAAGCTCACAACGTCGCTCGAGATCTTCGATCTTGCCATTCATCCATGCCATGATGTCCTTCTTTCTCCCCTTAGCACGGGCCTGTAATGGACCAGGAAACTTCGCATTGCGGTCGTTCATCGGCATGAACACAGAGGCCTGTTGAGTGACGACCTCGCCAGGAGTAGACTTGACACTCGGAATGCCATGGCCCGCTGCATAGAACGGGGTCTGTCTTGGAAGGCTACTCACAATGACACCAGACTCGCCCCAGTTGAAGATTGGATGCCCTTTCCACCTTTCAAGAGGATCGTGCGCACGCTCATCCTGTGGAGCTGCAAATGGCAAGTCCTTCGAGAACTGCCGTCGATGCGCAAGACGGTTGTTCGATGGTATAATGTTGGGCGCCGGTGCTAATCCAAACGCCGAACTTGGTCCTTCAGCAGATAGCGTCGCAGCATATTTCGGCGTTTTCATTACAGCTGGCGGTGACTGCGTGGAATGTCTTTGAGGCGGACTGGTAAGATTTGACAAAGCTGGAGCTCGTTGGTCAACCGGCGAATAATTCAGGCTTGCTGCACGCTCGGGCGACACAATGCCAGAAGAGCGCGAACCATTCGACTTTGGCGGCGACGCTGGCAAAGGTGGTCCGCTTCGGCCAAAATCTTGCGGTGGTATTGAATGCGGCTTTTCCGTATGGTAAGCAAGCGGACTACTCGTCCGTGGAAGAAATGGATGAGCATTTTGAACCCCAGGAGGAGCAGATGCTGAAGGAGTTGCTGGACCATACTTCTTCGCCGTTACTTGCGCAGCGGGAGCTGGAGAGTATCGGGAAACGGCGGGCGGTGCTTGACTCGTTTGTGGAGCAGGCGAGAAACGACTCTGTGTTAGTGTTGGGGGTTGAAGATTGCTAGGAGAGTAACGCTGACTTTGTGCCGGTGCTGTGGGTATCTGCGGCTGGCTTGGAACTGTCGATTGGTCAGGCAGAAGTGGCAATCTTTCAGGCTGTGATAGTCCTGCGTAGCTTGCAGACGCAGGCGGCGCTGCTGGTCTTGGTGGATGTTGCACAGGTGCTGTTGTTAAACTCCGTGAAAGCGGTGGTTGCATTTGCACTGGAGGTGGTGTAGGTGCGGTTTGTGGCTGTGGTGTATATGCACCTGATGGCCGCGCGCGAGGCTTCGGACCAGAGACAGGAAGATCTTCGAAGAAACCGCTGCCTGCTTTGGCAGTCGCTTTCGCTAGTGGCTGGCCGCTGGCAGTTATTGGAGGTGGCGGCGCGGGCGCAGACCCTGCGCTGGGAGGTGGCATGGCATTATTCGGCGGGATGGAAGAAAGAGTCGGGACCTGTCCTGAAGACATGCTGCTGCTCCGCGGTGGAGGCGTTGGCAGAGCCTGCGTGGAAGCTTGTGCTTGCCGCGGTCTCTGCCTGGGCTTCAGCACATCCATGGGCAAGTCATATGGCGATTGATATCCACCTTTGGCCTTGTCGGCAAAGCTTCGTGCTGACTGTAGACCCCGTGTTTGCAGTTGTGCCTGCTGCTGGGCTAGCGCACCATGATCATAGACATCGTAGAGTCCCGTTGAGGGTGTTCCGGATGATCTACCATGGCCTGAAAGATCTTGTGAGCTCGTTGCAGCGTACGGGGGCTGGCGGGATGTCGGCTGACTAGGTTGTTGTGCTGCAGCTGGCAAGTAAGAACTTATCGTCCTTTGTGTCTGTACGGGAGCTTGAGGCTTGACAACGGGCGCAGGAGCGGCATCAGCTGGTGTTAGGACATCATCGTCTAGAAAGCCATCATCATCATCATCATCATCATCACCGCCGAAGAAGGACGATGGATCCAAGTCTCTCGGATCATCTAAAAGATCGTCATCATCAAGGGCTGAAGCCCAAATCGCTGCCAGATCCTCTTCTTTTGGCGCTTCTAGATCCTTTGCTTGTTCTTCCAATACGATATTGTCAAAGACTGCCTCGGCTGCAGCAGGATGCGCTTCGATGCTCGTGGCGACATCAGCAGCAGTCTCAGAAGCTGCGGCAGGAACCTCTGGCTCTTCCTGCTGAGGTGTTTCGGTTCCCAGCAGTGCATTGAAGGCATCATCGTTCGCAGCAGAACCCCACCCATCGTCCGTAGGCTGTGCCTCTCGATGTGATGTCGCGACTGCTTCTGCCTGATGCGTTTCCAGTCCTTCACCTAGAAGCTCGCCGAATGTCTTGTCATGTCCGGCCGTCGTCCAGCCTTCGGTTTCCGCAGCTGCTATCCTATGCTCCTCTTGCTCCTTGACATCTCCCGCTGGTATTTGCGATTCCGTGAAGTTGGTCGTAAAGCTGCGATCGATATGACCCGGATGAGGTTGAACATTTGCCTTCGGAAGCGATTGTGTTGCAGTGGAGGACTCAAAGTCCAACACAGAACCTTGGCTTACAGCTCGAATGAGCGGTTGTGGTGGTTCCTGTTGTATCGTTTCCACAGTTGGCTGCTCTTCCGGATCGTCCAGTAGCGGAGCATCTGGCGCCTCGTCCACTGCCTCCTCCATCTCCAAAGTTTCACCTTGGTGCTCATATCCCGACCCTGGCCGTTCCTCGCTGTGCTCGTACTCGAAGTGCGTATCTGCGCACACGTGCGTGTCCATGCCGGGCGTGCCAGTGTACACTGGCTCTTGCGTTTCGGGCATCTTCAGTCGCAGCTCTCGCGCCTGTTCCGCGGCTGTCTCGCCTGGCTGGAAGATCTCTGCCTCGTCGTCCTGGTAGACCTCCTTCGATTGCACCAAGACTTTCTCTCTAATGTCTACACCTGACTCTCTCTGGCTGGTTGGGCCTTCAGCATCTGACTCTAACCCCGGACCACGCATCAGATCGCCGGCTGACGCGACATCCGATCTTTGCTCAATGACATGCTCCACACATATGCTATTCCGCTGTGTTCGCGAAGGCGACTCGGGCTCGTCGTGCTCAGCTATGGAGTCTTCGGGCTGCTCCTTCTTGGGGGTGGGACCGGGATATCGATCGAAGAAGTCATCGTTGGAGACAGTCGAGGTGTTCCTCTGGTGGGTCTGCGATTCGGTGTCTGGCCTCAGCGCTGGGTTCCAGTGTGCACTATCGGTGGGTGGTGGTAGTGGTGGTGGCGGTGCGGAGGTGGCAGTCCAAGCATTGCCGAAGTTGGGATATTCATCGTCGCTCATGGTGGTATGTCGACGGCAATGGTATTAGATGTTTGAAAGCGCAAAGGCGGACTACTGAACATAATGTAAGCATGTGTTGCCAGATGCAGGAGCAGCTCTGGACACCGAGGCGCAAAGCGATGGGCCAGCTGTTCCGAAGGGCATGAGCATACATACCTCTACAACATGCGCATAACCAAATTACGAGACGGAGATGGAGTATTTGTACATAGCGTCGAGGAGCAGGTCGAGCTGTTCCTGGCCAGCGGAAAGGGCCGTGGTGGTGGAATGGTCGGGGGAGGATAGAAAGGAGTGCTGGATGCGGAAGATCGTCACCAAAAGTCGCGCCACGACCGCCACGCGCCTCAGCCACGAAGGAGAGTCGATCCCTCTAGTTAGGCGTATGCATACGGATGTCAGATCTACTAGGCATAAACAGAGCTTATAATTACACCATCTTCTCAAATCGACAGAACGACATCCAGACCAATATTCACTCGAACAAGCACCACACGATTTCTTGACTGACCTACAAATACAGTGCATGTGACAACATCAATACAGCTCTGTCCCATACACGCCAGAAATGAGGAGGCATGACAACTCCGAACGGCTATCACAAACCTCATGCTCAAGACGAACCTTACGATGACGATGACGACGATCGCGTATCCGATATTGACCTGGATCTGAACGAGCTCGATCCGCAGACCACTTCTTCGGCCAAAAAGACCCCCTCAAGACAGCCCAGCTCTGGCCGAACAAGCTACGACTTTGGCGCACGGATACCTTTGAGAAATTTACGATACGGCGGGAGAAGGCGGCCGAGGGAGGAAGATGCAGAAGATCTGCAGGCACTGGTGGGAGGCAACGACGACGACGACGACGACGACGACGACGAGGCCAGGAAGCGGGAGAGTGCTGCCAGCTCAGGCTTGTTAGCCAGAGATGACGGTGCACCGCTGTTGTCGCATACGGGTGGAGGGCTGAGAAGGCTCTCGCAGCAGACACTGGATGGATTCGGCGACTACCGCAAAAGGCGGAAAGGCATATGGCGGTACATTCCGTTCGCGAACCAAACGACGTCGATAGCATTACCCACCAGCACCGAGGACGAGCCAGAGGACGAACATGACCCTGCAGCGACACGGACTATATCAGTCGGCCAGAAGCAGGCCACGCGATTTCCTCCAAATGGTGTCTCAAACGCCAAATACACACCGTGGTCCTTTCTACCACGGACCTTGTTCAACGAGTTCAAGTTCTTCTTCAACATGTACTTTCTGCTGGTTGCCTTGTCGCAGATCATCCCCGCGTTGCGAATAGGATATCTGAGCACCTACATTGCCCCGCTGGCATTTGTGATAAGCATCACTCTGGGCAAAGAAGCGTATGATGATGTGTACAGGAGAAAGAGGGACAATGAGGCCAACAGCGAGGCTTATCAAGTTTTGCGATTCGATGGAGCTGGCCAGCCTGGCTCGGAAGCTGATGGCGGCATACTGAAGAGGAAGATGAAGAAGATGTCGGAAAAGAAGAAAGGCAAGCGAAGGCAGACAAACGACAGTGGCCGGTTACAGCAGGCGGAGGACGAGGAGTATGATGTCGAAGGAATCGAGAGGCCGTCATCAAGCGTCTCAGAGATCGTCAAATCGTCCCGGGATCTCAAGATTGGAGATGTCCTTGTATTGGGCAAAGACCAGAGAGTGCCTGCAGATGTCGTTGTGCTGAAGAGTGTGGCCACCGAGAGTGCAGCACCTGCCAACGACATTCCTGAAGCCTCTAGTGCTGCATTGCTCGATGCGGACGGCAATGCAACATCACCGGATCAGGGCTTACAGAGAGAAGCTATGGGAGGCCAGGTCCTTGACAACTATACCACATCTGCCGATCCTAGTGGAGGCGGCGAAGCATTCATACGTACAGATCAGCTTGACGGAGAGACCGATTGGAAACTACGACTGGCGACGCCACTGGCTCAAACACTACCGTTGAGCGAGTACGTACGGCTACGAGTCACCGCTGGTAAGCCGGATAAGAAGGTGAACGACTTCGTGGGCACAATTGAGCTCGGGTCAACACAGCGTTTCCGTTACGATCGTCATATAGGAGATGGCCAATCAGTCGAGACCGGACAATCGAAAGCGCAATCAAGTCCCTTGACCATCGATAACACGGCGTGGGCCAATACTGTACTTGCCTCATCGACTACGGTGTATGCTGTTGTTGTATATACTGGCTCACAGACACGGGCAGCACTTTCGACTTCACCCTCAAGATCGAAGACAGGTCTTTTGGAGGACGAGATCAACAGTTTGACCAAAATACTGTGCTTCCTTACTGCCGCGCTGAGTCTCATACTTGTGGCGTTACAGGTTGAGGTCGAAGAAACGCACAAGTACAAGCAGTGGTATGTTGCCGCCATGCGATTCCTGATCCTCTTCAGCACGATTGTACCAATATCGTTGCGTGTCAATCTTGACATGGGAAAGAGTGTATATGCGTGGCTCATACACAGAGATCCTGGCATTCCGGACACCATTGTCCGCACTAGCACGATACCGGAAGATCTCGGCCGGATAGAGTATCTCCTTAGCGACAAGACTGGCACCCTCACGCGAAACGAGATGGAGCTCAAGAAGGTTCATGTCGGCATTGTCAGTTATGGTGGCGATGCTATGGAAGAGGTCAGCGGTTATGTCAGGCAAGCATTTGCACAAGCAGAAAATGTAAGCGAGGATGCCTTGTTCACACCTTCGGCGGGTCTGCACTCATTGAGTGGCAGTACAAGAACACGACGCGAAATAGGCCTGCGTGTCCGAGATCTAGTCCTGGCTCTCGCTCTTTGTCACAATGTGACGCCCACGACTGAGGACGATGTGAACGGCCAACCGAAAATATCCTACCAAGCTTCGTCACCCGATGAGATTGCAATCGTGCAATGGACAGAGAATGTCGGACTGCGATTGACACATCGTGATCGAAGGAGCATTACATTACAGTTCGTGGGTGACAGCCGTACTGTGGTACGAGTCGAGATTCTAAACGTGTTTCCATTCACAAGCGAAAGCAAGCGCATGGGCATCATTGTACGCTTCTTGCACAGCTCGGCGTTGAGCAAAGATGAAAATGGCGAGATTGCGTTTTTACAGAAAGGTGCTGACACAGTCATGAGCTCAATAGTCGCTGCCAATGACTGGCTGGACGAAGAAACCAGCAACATGGCTCGCGAAGGTCTACGCACCTTGGTCGTTGGCCGCAAGAACTTAAGTGCACAGCAGTATGCATCGTTCTCGACCGCATACTCAGAAGCAGCGCTGAGCTTGTCAGGTCGAGACGCTGCCATGGCTAGTATCATCAAGCAGCACCTGGAACGTGACCTCGAGCTGCTTGGCGTAACCGGCGTCGAAGACAAGCTCCAACCTCATGTCAAACCCTCTCTGGAACTTCTTCGCAACGCAGGCATCAAGATCTGGATGCTGACAGGCGACAAAGTCGAAACCGCCCGCTGCGTCGCTGTCTCATCCAAGCTCGTCAGCAGAGGCCAACGCATCCATACCATCGCTGGGCTTAAACGTCGAGAAACCGTGCTTGATGCCCTCAACATGCTTCACAACCACCCAAACGCAGCTCTCCTCATCGATGGCCAGTCCCTCGCATTGTATCTGCAGTACCATCGGGCCGCCTTCATAACCCTTGCCGTCCGGCTTCCCGCAGTTATAGCATGCCGCTGCTCACCCACCCAAAAGGCTGACATCGCCCTCCTCATCCGCGCTTTCACAAAGAAGAGAGTTGCCTGCATCGGCGACGGCGGTAACGACGTGAGCATGATCCAAGCCGCCGACGTAGGCGTCGGCATCGTAGGCAAAGAAGGCCGCCAAGCTTCCCTCGCTGCCGACTTTAGCATAACGCAATTCGCCCACCTGACCAAACTCCTCGTCTGGCACGGCCGGAACTCCTACCGCCGCTCTGCAAAACTGGCCCAGTTCGTCATGCATCGTGGGCTGATCATATCGGTCTGCCAAGCCATCTTCAGCATCGCATCCAAATTCGAACCTGTAGCTCTTTACAGGGACTGGCTCCTCGTCGGCTACGCCACAATCTACACCATGATGCCAGTATTCTCCCTCGTCCTCGACCGCGACGTCGACGAAGGACTGGCGAACTTGTATCCGGAACTGTACAAAGAGCTCACAGCGGGCAAGAGTCTTTCGTACAGGACGTTCTTCGTTTGGGTCGCCATCTCTCTCTACCAGGGGCTGATAATTCAAGGCGGCAGCGAACTCCTCGTTCCGGCTTTCTCCTCCTCCTCTGAAGAAGATGATCTTCTCACCTCCTCCATTGGTTTCAAGCGCATGGTGTCTGTATCCTACTCAGCCCTGATTTTCAATGAATTGATCATGGTCGCGGCCGAGATCACGACGTGGCATCCGATTATGATCCTCAGTATTTTGGGCACGGCGGCGATGTACATTGGTAGCATACCATTTCTGGGAGGATATTTTGACCTGAAGTTCGTGATCAGTCTGGGGTTCTTGTGGAGGTTTGCAGCCATTGCAGGTGCGAGTTTGGGACCTGTGTATTTGGGGAAGATTATTAGACGGAGGGTGAAGCCGCCGAGTTACAGGAAGGTGCAGGGAGTCTGATCTGATATAATATTGGGAACGTTATGCATAGCGGATGTGGGTATGTTGTGTTCATGGTATTGTTACAGTGCATGCATTTTCGTCTAGGTTCTGGGTTTTGGTCCATGATACTAAGTAGCGCGCTGTGCTCCTCTGTCTGTGAGGTACGGTTATGAATGATCCACCCACCATCCTGATCGTTCTCCGGTTCCACCGTGTCGTAGACGGAGCGCAGCTAATGGTCGTTCAGATTGAATTTGCGCATTTCGTAGTCGGTGACGATCAAGCCAGTTGCGTGCCTGCTTGCATAGCTCCCCCATGGTCCTACTGCTACTGGCTTGAGTTCCCGTCTTGCCGAAGGTAGTAACTTCGCACTCGACCAAATGTACAGGCTTAGTGTGGTGCTTCTCAAGAGGGCCAAACGACACGACCTCGAGCCAGTTGGTCTCTTCCGTCGCGCCAATAGTGCCGTCGTTGGCCTCGAAGTCGTGTAGACGGTGGCGACGGAAAATGCCGCTGGCAACTTCGTGCGAGCTGGACGTTCTTTGGGGGGCAACGTGCGACATGTACAGCATGTGAATGAGTGTGTGCAGTAGTGCGCAAGCCATGACGAGAAACCCCATGTGCTGGGCCTCCTAGGGGGTAGTGCTCTGGTGAAAGCCTTGTATCGGCCGCAGAACACGTGCACATGCACTACTCGTAGGGCCGATGAACCTATACTGCCCAAGCTGATGCCGCTTTTGAACGCCACATACATGGGCAGGCGAAAGAGTCCCGGAAACGGCTGTACCACAATACAGTTCGTCTGAAGACCGCTCCTTCCCTGACAGGATTCTATTTGTAGTCAGCATCGCCAGCGGGCTCTTTTGCTCGGCTCACAGGACTGGTGATATTATCCTGCTAGTCGGTGGCCATACTGGGTTGTCTCCAAGATCCCGACTTCGACTGGGACGCATACGTCAGTGTGCACCACGATGAGACACCAGAAGAGCACGTGAGTGTCGATGCGACGAAAGCTAAGCATGAGACAGGACGGGAAGACGTAGAGTAGTAAGGTCGGTGATGCGTGATGAACGCCGAGCCTCCGTCAAGAATGACCGGAGGCCAGCAGTGGACACTCCTTCACCGACGCACTCAATATTGCGCACATCCGCGACTCTGCGACTTCGTTACCCTCGATGCGACACCATACATTTGAGGTCAAATGCGATGATTGCCAAGGAGGCATGTCTGCCATGTCAAGGCAAAGGAGTAGCTTTGGTCAGCACCAATCGAAGCTAGGCCTTTCACCCGAGGTACATGTATGTACACGGCTTCTGTATGATTACTATGGGGGCGCGTTCATGCTAGTCGACCTCGGCGACGAGCTGCCCATCTCTCCTCGTCTACCTAAACAGATTGCTGCACGCTTCTACTCATACGACTCGTAGAACAGTAACGACCAGAATGTCTGAACCAGCCAGTCAACCGGGCGCGCCCTCCGATGGCGCTCAAAACATCCCGCCGGCTTCTGAGAAGTCCGCAGCAAGAGAGGCAGAGAAGAGGTTACCAACGAAGGCAGTAAGCGCTTTGGCTACACCAGATCGTATCATCCTGCGACTGAATAAGTATGTTGCAAGGCATGGACAATCTGGCCATAGGCTGACCACGTTGTCAGGCTTCTAGCAGCTCCAGGCGGCTTGAGCGCATTCCTATCCACATTCAACTACACCTTATACCTCCTCGCCCATCTCGATGCGAAAGCAGCACCTCTCAAGGCGCGGCTTGCGATGTTCCTGAATCGCCAGACAGCCGTGCCCAAGGTTACACCAGTAGTGCCAGCAGAACCATCTCCAATTCAGAACCTCGGCTCTTTGCTCGCCGCAACAAGGACAACATTGCGTCTATTCGGCTTGTTTCCTCTATACGCTTGGGGCAGGCAGCTGTTGCAAGGACCAAAGCCCGGGCAGGATCAGGTGTTGTACGCAACTTCAGTCGCACAGTGCACCCTATATATCCTCTTTCAGGCCGCGGAGAACATCGCGCTCCTAACGGATAGCAAAACATTGCCAGGATCGCTCACCACCAAGTGGACAGAGAAGTATGGTGGCAAGGCGACTGCAATCTATACCTTTGCATACAGGGCTTGGTTCTTTGGAATCTGCTGCGACCTCGTCAGACTGGCAAGGGAAGCTCAGCTTGACAGCGGCAATGCCAGCTCGCGCAGTGTCAAGGAGAATGAGGAAAACGACTCGAGGTGGTATGCGGACCTGATTGTACCATTTTGCTGGTTACCGGTTGGCTTCCATTTCGCACAATTGAACGAAACTGGTTTCCCGGGCTTCAATTTGGGATTCATGGGAGCTTGTGGCGCGATCGCGGGCTTGGGCAAGACCAAGGCACTGTGGGAGGCGACTGCGGATGCATAGATGTCGGTCAAGGAGGACGGATCAGATTCATACGGGGAGTATAACAGGACGGTTGAATTGGCTCTGGAAAGGAGATGTCGTAGGCGCATTCCAGCTTGCAAACGTGAAACCGCAGTCGTGCAAAAGTGACGAGGAGTATGTGTTACGCTTTTCTTCGAGCGATAGTGGCGTCAAGGCGTCTGTATCGCAGGTTGCGCGAGCATTCGTTCAAGTGCTTGTCATTGAGCAGGACAGATTCTTACGCAACTTCATTGTTGTCACTGAAGTAGAGTCAAACGCTCGGGAAACTATCGTGCTGGGAAGCAATACCGTGCAATAATAATCACTTTACCAACCTTGAATGTAAGACCTGTCGTGCCAAGCGTGGTTATCCAAACAGCTTGGCCTTCACCCGACCAACAACATCCAGTAGCACATCGCACATGCGCTTATTGAAGACACGACTACAGCCTTGACTGAAAAGCGCCACAGTACGTCCGAAATAATGTCGCACGGGCAACACCTCACATCCACACCTCTCGATCAACAATGGCGCGAAAGTGTCCTGTCGACGCGTTCGCTCTCATACATCAGTAACGCTGGCACCACCGCACCAGGCGGCATTGGCAGTAGGCATCCGAGTCTCACCTACTTCCGCAACCCACCAACACGTCGATCGACCCTCAACAGCACGAGCGAGTACTCCGAAGACGAGGACTTGGAGATGGCAGACAGAAGACAAGAGGCTGGGCCGGTAGTTCTGAACGATATACCTGAGCTTCCTGATAGCGTCGCGAACTCATACTTGTTCGAGCTTCCACGAGAAATACGCGACAGGATATATGCCTTTTGTCTGACCACCAAGGACAACCTGCCTGTGGAGTGGCCTCGTCCAAGAGGAGAAGAGAACACGAGATACGATCTACAGCCGCAGTTGCTCAGGACGTGCAGGATCATTCATGACGAGTCGGCGACCTTGCTATACACGCTGAACAATATGACATTCCACCATCCTTCAGACGCAAACATGTTTGTCCATGCATTTGCCGCGTCATCCATGTATGGGCGGCAGATATCGAATCTGAGTCTTCACATCAAATCGCAGGACATGCGAATCTGGATGCCGTACCTCACATCGACTGACGATACGAGAAGCCTGAAGGCAGATTTTCCAAACCTCAAAGAGCTCGGCGTCCGCTTTCGTAGCAGTAGATGGCAGCATCATGTTTCGCCAGAAACCAACCTGAAATCGTGGCACGAGGATCCTCGTTTAGACGAGATCATCGATGGTTTGCGGCATGTCTTCGTGCCAGAGAGCCCACTAGAGCCTATCAGTGAGCGTGAGTTCCAGGAGTATATGGCTAGAAATCCTAGTGCCTTTCAGGAGGCTGGGGACAATGTTGCTTGGAGGAAGCGACTGCTAGAAATACAGAAGACTCGCACTAACAAAGCGCCTGCTTATCGCCACGATGCAGCAGTCATTCGGGTCTGCTGTGCGTGTCGCGTTCACGCTACACACTTCGCAGCACTTACCACGCCACGATCAGAAGAGCCACGAAATGGAGACGATGGAACGCTTGCACCACCAGCAGCACCAGCACCAGCACCAGCCCGCGATGGCGAGGAATTCCACGGGTTCACGCCAGTCGACCTACAAAGTGGTGTTAAGAGGCTACACGATCCAGACCTGGGATCTGCGAACATCGCTCGGACGCCATATGCCGATCGGAATGGCGTTCTCCTGGCGCTTGAGATACACTGCCTCGATCCGAAGCGGGACACGGCAGAGAGAGCTGCTTGACTAGACGGGTCGCTAGACGTTGTATTCGAAGGCTGCGAGAAATGCGGACGAGTGTTTGTATGCTGGGCAAGGATGACAGGGACAGGACCGGCCACAGTGAAAGACTGCCCATGTCTGAAGCTCTTTGGAGGTAATGGACTTATCTGCTGCTGAGAGCAGTGGCTCCAGTCAGCTGCGGACCTAGTGACGTGTGAGCTTATGCTGCAACAGCATGAAACAGTTCTACAGATGCTACGACTGATAGGATTTCTATGGTGTACAGTGCTGCTGGAAAACATATTCAGCGATACGACTTACGACGCCTCGGACGATTCGTCGTGCTTGACTAGGTCTGAAGCGCCTGGGAGATGGAAGCAGGTGCGAGGGACAGTCAGGCCGGAGTCAGTACGTAGTAGCTCCTACAAGGGCGACTGTGACCAAGGGCAAGCGGATGTCTGTGATGGTAAGGGATGGGCGGAGCGAGGCAAGAACGACGTTGACACATTTGAGGGAAGCAGCTACTTATACCCACCTGTCGCCTACCACACTCCAATACTGCGGCACGGCTTGCTATTACCAACCCCATTCCTACGTTGCTGAACAAAGTGTCTTCTGGCGTGTCATAGAGGACCGTTCGATATATTATCCCATCGGTAAGCAAAGATTCGGGAATCGCCGCTGCCAATATCGACTACTTATTCGAAGCGGAAACGGTCTTCTCGCTCTCTGTCGACTTCATGCACCATTTGGTGTGCACGCAAATCGGATGTCCGACACAGAGTGCGATTCTGCAACACGCAAGACCAGCAAGGGGGTATTGCTTGCTCAGTGCTGTACAGCAACCGGCTGAAGATGCGGTTGTATGTAAGACACACAATGATGGACCACTCCGCCAAGTTATCTACCCTCTGGCAACTTCCCTGACTTGATCACTCACCACGACGAATTCAATCCTCTCAAGCAAGCGACAGCTGTACATACAATAGGAACACATCAAACAATGCACGCTATGTGTGGCGCTGGGCCCAGATGCGCGACCTGATTTGATTTTGACGCACTAGGTATCCTTGCGCATTGGTCCGGGCTACAATCAGCTCGTCGCTGAGTCGCCACACGTCTTGCGTCTATCTATGTTACCACATCAGAAAGAACACGTGGACTGGAGATCATCGCGTCATGAACGCCGCACGCACCTTTCCGTTCTGACCTCGCTGATTTCGATAGTTTGGTGTTTAGGGTTAACTTGCACCAGTGGAGCACCGTGGTACGATGTGCTTTCGCTGCTGCAGCAACAACAACAACAACACGACTGGTCTCTGCATTTCCCGAGGTCTCCGTACTGTGAGTCGCAGATCGCACCTTCGCAAGACGCTCTTGGAATGAAAGTGCCGAAGGGCTGTGATGCACTATCAAGATACACGGAACAGCACGATCTTGGTATATGCACAACCACGCCACGCTGCGAGTTGAGTGCAAAGCCGACTGTACCAAAAGGTGACGCCAGTGAACCAAATAGCAGACCACGCTATCTCTGAGAACATCGGTCGGACGCAGTCAACCGGACATGCGCAGCACAAAGCTAATCACCTATTCTATAGTCTTTCCGCGATCTGTGGCACTACCCACCACACATGCTGTCGCTTCCCCACTGGCAGTGTCTCAAACTTGATGATATCACTGTAATCTCTCCCCTCCTGGTAATCGAGTCTCCCATGCCGTTCGCAGATATCCCTAATCCTCTGCGCGTTGACTGCAGTGTCGAAAGTGGCCTTCATTAACGATTGCAGCTCGCTCTGCCGCTCGTTTTCAGTGCCAACATACCTCCCCTGCGTGGCATTGATGGATTTGAGCTCCCGAACCAGAGCGGTGGTGTCGTTTCTGATGGTGGAGACGAAGGTGAACATGTCTCGAATGAGGTCCTTGTCGCGAGACATTGGATCACGTTGTAATATTACAGAAGCGGCGTCCGAATCAACAACCATGAACGACTTCATTCGTGCTTCTGCGCGGAGTTGAATTGATTGTGGTATGGGCTTGATGATTTTCAGCTGTTCCAGGACGTCGTAGATGCGAGAGAGTGCGTGAGCCAGACCCGTTTCCAGTCGGCATCGCTGCTCGTCACTTTTATGGCGCACCATCGAAGTCTCTCGCAGGATGATACGCCTCTGTATGTCGTTCTTGAGGAAGTGGTACATCCCTCGAAACTCGTCGCGGAGATATAGCTCTGTTTCGAAGCCTAGCTGTACTACCCATTGCCTTACTTGCATGTAGTAGTGTTGGGTCCAGACCGCCAGTGGACTTCGACCTTCCAAATTAGCATGAAGAGCACAGAGACTTGCGTCTGCTTCCTCTGCGGACGCCTGAAGCCTAGCCCAGGATTGGAGCGCTTGGGTAAAGCATCTTCTCATTCTGCAGCGGTTCTGGCATACCATCAGATATAGGTTCAGCCAATCGCCATATGCCTGTGCCATGAAGTCGGTCATGATCTGTGCCGTCCTGTGTCGAATGTCGGTCGTTAATTCGACCAAGAACGAGTCAGGGCTAGTAGCCATGTGCTCGGGGAGCACCAGCTGTCTCATGTCTGTAAGGATTAGGTCAAAGTGCCGAGTCTCTAGAGCGACACACTCTCTTGTGGTCAAGACTTCCTGCATCTTCGCGCGAACGAATGTCATTGGGTGAGGGTCTCGATAAGTGAAAGCCCAGACTGCTCCAAGCAGGCTCTGCGGACATTCGCGTATCTCGTGAGCTGTCAAGTTCTTGATCGCCAGGAAGTCGTCGCACATGCGCACCCACTTCTTGATGGCATCATCCCATGACATGTCAGGCATAGGCCTTGGAGGCGTACTCGTGGCCAGCTGTCGTTGCACCTTGTCCGAAAAGGCATCGGGTATAGGGTGGGCCGACGCATGGTGAGGCAGCCTGGACGTGTAGAACTTGACTGACTCCCAGTCTTCCAATTCACTTATAGCAGTGATCGTGAAAGATCTAGCCTTCAGTCTGAATTGCAATGCTTCGGTAAGCTGTGGTCCAATGGTCGCTTTGTGTTCGGTCAGCCACTCAGTTGCATCCATGAGCATCCTGCTCGCTTCATCCACGTTGAGTCTGGGCAATAGCTCTCGACCAAAGAGATAGGTGACAAAGTCCTCTTCCTCGAAGTATGTCTGCGCTTGGATCGTGTTGAGAGTGAGCTCGACGCATTTGATAACTGCGATGCAGTATGCCGCTAGTACCTCGTGCACCAAGCCGGACTTCAGCGAATCCTGCGTGTCGAATGGCTGCCCACCATTGTAAAGACTGTATGGATACTTGTTGGCAGGCTCGATCAATCGGAAGATATGCAGCGAGGTGAACAGGTTTTGCGAGAGCGGATAACCTTCGTGGAAGGTCATTTCCAGGCGGAGAATCTCGTCCATGATCCAGAGGACTTCGCTAGCATCACGACCGACGGCCACATCGAAGTCTGGCTCGAATGAGTCACCTTCCGGAACGTATCCACTGTCCATTTTGGGGTCCATGATCTGTTGAAGGTATGTGTAAGCCAATGAATGTAGTCTCGACGGTAGCCGCACCAGCTTCGCCACAGCATTGACAGTCTGCGATCAGGCAGTGGCCGCTGTACAGCAGCCCAGCGTACCTCGAGCGCCCCGACAGCTTCGAACAAAGTGAAGCATTCATCCTTCACCAATTCTCCGGCTGATAATTGCTCGCTAGCGGATACAAATTCTGCAGTGATGTCGCGAGTACCACGTGCATAAGATGCCATTGTTGGTCTCTCAGCGTTCATCTGGGCGGCTTCTTGTCGTAGTCGGGCTTCGGCCGGCGCCTCACATGAGAGATCGCGTCCGCCATGATTGCTGTTGCCGTTCAATAGGGCCGAATCTGTTTGCATTTCAGACTCTGCGCGAACCAAGGCCGTCACGCAATTCAGGCACACGCACCGTTGGCAGTAGCATTACTAGGCATTGCAGTATCATGGTGCACCAAGAAAAAGGGCGACGGACCACGACAAATGATTGTTTGACGTCAAAGAAAGTGCACATACATGTATTTGTCGAATGCTGGAGCTTGCAGGTGCAGCTTTGCCCGAAGCTCGGACGACCTTTGGCGCGTTTTCTGGCAATGCTATATACACATGATACAAGTGCTGCTGTGCTCGTATGCAGCTTTTTCGGTGAGGAGAAAGCAGTTTCTAGTCCAGATCTGCTTCATCTCCCCCATGCAATTTGCCCTCAAGTCGTCCCATTCATTCTCCGGTCTCCGGCTCCTACTGAGAAGTCTGGCCAGCATTCTGCTGGTATGCTGCGTGGTTGGCCTCATCAACCGACTTCATTTCACTCTGCTTGCCATTCTGTATTTCCATCTGTCAGCCATTGTCTGGTATCGTGCTTCCATACCCTGCTCTGTGTTTCGACTGGTCTTTCGTGCCCCTGCCAGTAATCCATAGTCTATATCCTATCGCACTCACCTCCCACTTCGCAAATCTCAGGTCCTGCTCTCCTCTCCTCTCGGCCTGTATTCTCTTGTCATCCTTCAACGAGCGGCGAACGACACGCGAGGCAACGGCCAAATAGCGGTTGTAGCTGTATGCGCGATCTGATTAGTATTCCCTGCTCGTTGCAACATGGCGGGCCCATATGCCATGCTTGAACGTACGTAATGCCAGCGGCTTTCCACGCAAATGCCATTGTGTTTGATCTGAGGTTTGATTGAGCTGCGGATAGTGGTTTGGTGTGCTGGTCGCTGCGATTGAGGGCGCAAGCCGATGGCATTCGGTTCGACTGCCGGGGAAACCCGAGCTAAATCTTCACGTGACGCTGAAAACGAGCACTATGTGATAGCAGGTCATATCGCAGCAGCATCTATACTGCTCGAGTGGAAGTCGAATGGCAATGGAGGCAGGCAGCTCAGAGTACTTGAAAGGAAATCCTCCGGTTTGATACTGTTAGATATTCTGAGTCGGGCGTTGTATGTACATGAACTTCGAGCGCTTTATTGTAATGTTACACTATCTGCGCCACGCAAGGAAACTTCTAATGGTATTTACACTTTCAAGCCAATCTCCGCTGCATATGGTAGCTGGTAAAGGTCACCGACTGAACTTACTGAGGCCTTGTTCTCAAGAGCCTCCTTGGCGACCTGCTTCACCTTCTCCACGGTCACGCTGTCAAGCGACGATGCAACATCGTTGATCTGATATGGCTTGCCGTCACGGACCAGACCGGCACCGGTATATTCGATGGCAGCTTGGGTGCCTGATGCAAATTCGAGTTCCTTGAATTTGGCGAGCGCCTTAGCCTTGTTGAAGTCTTCTTCGCTGATGCTCTGTGCGGCGCCCTTGATTGCTTCCACGATCTTGGGTGCGGTGGCGCGGATGTCCGATGCGGAACCGTTCAAGCTGATGGTAAGGAGACCAGCGTCTGTGTAGATGAGGGAATTGGTAGAGATTTGCAGCAGTGGAGTTTCCGCACCAGCCTTCGCGAGGAGGGAGAAACCGGGAGTCCACTTGATGCTGGTCTCGCCACCAAGAAGGGCTGCAAGAACAGCCACCTCAGGCTTGTAGAATGAGCCAGTTGCAGAGCTGGACCCTGGGAATGCGATGACCACCGAGTTGCCAGAAGCATGTGCAATGCGCTCCTCGCCACCAAAGTACTTAGTTTGCTCAGACGTGATCTCGTAGGTAGGTTGTGCAGGTACATCAGTGAAGAACTCGCCGACCCACTTGCTCAAGTCGGACTGTTCAACACCGTTTCCAACGATGGCGAAGTTTGGCTTGGCGTATGCAGCGCCGGCATACTCGGTGAGAACATCGGCGTTGACGTATTTGGCGAAAGTGGAAGAAGTCGGTCGCTCGGGAACACCAAGGCCACGGTGGAAAGCAAGGCCATGCGCGCTATCCGTTGCGAGGGAGAGTGTGTTGCCAATGTGCTTCTTGGAGTTCAGCTGCATGAGTGGGATGACCTCCTCGTTCAGGATGTGCTCTGCCGGGGTGTCAATATACCTCCATATACTGCCTTTCATGCTCTACTATACTGACGCTGGTACTTGGTCATGCTGGCAACCTCGGCGAGGAGCTCAACGAAGTATGGCAGATCATCGCGGAGGAACTTGGCTCCCACTATGGTGTTTTCACGGGTGTGGTATCGGATGAGCTCAGAACCAAGCAGCTCTGATTCGCGTTGTATCCGAAGAGTTGATCGTCGCTCGGTGGACTAATTTTGCACATTCCCATTAGCCCTCCGTCCTTTCCGTTTCCTGCTTCATCCTGCCTCACCCTAAACGCGTATCGCTGCAAAGCCTCTGCCAGTCCAGGGGCGTTCTCATATCGTGTGCCGGCCTTGGTGACAATGGCGAGTGTGGAAACGGCGCCGGGTTGATCTCTGCTGGCGATTTTGATGCCATTGGCATCGCCGGTCTGGTATGCGAGGGAGCCGGTCGCTGCGGCATAGCCCCTAGACTGCTGCCATGACTGTCGGACAGCTCGCTGGGCTTGCCTGGAGATGGCAGAGCGCGCGATCATGTTGTTGACGGGCCCTCGCGGGTGATAGAAGGGATTTGGGTATGGTGATCGTGGGCAATGCCTTGTGAACGTGCTCCAGTGAAGCACTACTTGCAACTTTCCGTGTAATCGGAGCCTTGAGCTTGTGATTGGCTCAGCAAGCGACTCGTGGGCTGGTCACTCTCGCTAGTATTTTGCTCATAGTCTGCTGCTGGCTCGTCCTCACACACTGTGACTAGAGCTCTTCTCTATCACAGATTGCAGGAAATCCTGCTGCATACCATAATCTACCATATGAAACCACGGTAGCATTACGCATCAACTCTTCACGTGAGAGGTAGGCAGAACGTCCACCGTTCCAATCCATCACCGCTTTCTGGAATGCTAAGACTGGCGTGCTCTGAAGGTGGAGAGTTAAGACACGCACGCATCCGACATGAACCTCCAAGAACTATGCGCCACCCTCGTAGAAGAGAACTGCGGCCTGCTCTGCTCTGTACGCACACCACCACGGTGCTCTCTCGCACAGCCTGTTCACTAATCTCGCACAAAGCAACTCTTCTCGCAACTGGCACAGCGGGGCCGTCTGAGTCGCCCACAGCTGCAGCAGCACCTCCGAATACCAGGCCGCCAACTCAAGCATGCTCTCACCGTGCTCACCCAGCAGCATATCATCCGCTACCACCATGAACTCGACATCAAGACCACCTTCTACCAGGTCGACTGGCGCAACACATACTACCTCATCCGATCCAGTCGCATCATCTCCATCGTCGAAGAGCGCTACGGCGAAGGCGCTGCTAAAATCATGTCAAATCTGCTACAGCTGGGGCATGCAAGAGTGGGCGATCTCGCACGGGCTTTCGATCTTGAGTCCGTGTCAAAACGTGATAGTGGCATACAACAGTGCAATGAGCACTCGAACGGCGAGGTCAAAATCAACGGAGCAGGCATCCACCACAAGAGCGTCCCAAGCAAGATCACCACTCTTGCTCAATTTCACGGCAAGCTGCGAACGCTTCTAGGGGCCGGTTTTCTGATCAAATTCTCCACGCGCATGTACAAACCAGCTGCCGATGCGGCGATACAGGACGAGGAAACCATCAAAACAGAGCACTTCCCCGATGGCAAGATCACAGGGCCTAAGAGGCAGGCGGAGTTCAAAATCGCCATGAGAAATCTTAAGCGCAAGCATCGGAACGAGGACGAGTACTCTGAGCACAAAGACGTCGATACAAATGGTGGTATTCGCCGTCCAGGACAGTCTGCTAAACGCGCCAAGCTCAATGGTGGAATGACAAGCGGCCGCAGTAATGGTCTTCTGGATGATGATCAAGATGACGAAAATGTCCAAAAGCTTCCGGTACTGTGTTGTGGCCAACCACTCCGCAGAGTACCGTCGCTAACACTGTCTAGAACAACATCGTATTGAGGGTGAACTATGCACAGTGTGTCTCAGCTTTCCGCAGCGATCGCCTCGCGCATCTGGCAGAGCCATACCTGGGGCCTGTGACGGCCAATGTGTACAGCGCGCTTTTGCAGGTGCTGGAAGGGAAAGTACGAGCCCGAGATGAAACCCTCCCACCCGCCGAAGACGATCCCGATCACGACCCCGCCGATGACCTTCCTGCTGCCTCAACTATGGAAGTCGCAGAAGCACTAGATCCCGGTATTGATCTGCATCTTGGCATCCACTCTGACATTCATAGAGTGAAGGGCAAGTATGGAAAGCAGACCATCATGGACTTGGAGTTCAACGACATCGGCATCAAGCAGGAAGTCGATGAAGAGAACGGAAATGGCTTTGCCTCTTATGAGAAGCGGTCGGAGCGTCTGCACCTGATTGACGACCATCTCAGACTCCTGGAAGAGCATGCCAAGTCTTTCTGCCAACGTACTGGTGGCGGCGGCGGTGGCGAATGGCGAGTCCACTTCCCGGCTCTAACAGACACTCTAATCCAGGCAGAGATCGATGCGACAGTCTCGGCTCGATTTGGCAAACTACACACCAGGATTGTTCGTCTTCTTCGAGACCGCGGTCGCCTTGAGGAGAAGCAGATCGCCGCTCTCGTGATGATGCGCATCAAGGACGTGCGCGCGATTCTTACCGAACTTCAATACGCCAGTTTCGCGGAAGCACAGGAGATTCCCAAAGACGCGGCACGACAACCATCTCGATCAGTCTATTTATGGTTTCATGATCAATCTCGTGTACAGGACATGATTTTACAGCAAACTTATCAGGGCATAACTCGTACTTTACAGCGCCTGGGTCGCGAACGCGACCAGTACAAGACCATCATCGAGAAGGCAGAGATGATGCCCATGAACGAACTTCCGCTCGGCGACCGCGAGACGTTATCTTACTGGCGCGAGCTTGAGGAAAGACTCTACCTGCAAGTACAGCGCATGGACGAGCTCGTGGCGCTGTTCCGCGACTTCTCGGGGCGAGACACTTCTTTGATATCGTAATCTACGGGTACTGCTTGGTGTCGATCGGGATTGCATAGCGATGGCGTTATCAGCGGCAGACTATGGTCTTCTGTTTTGCATTTGCACGGCGTTCGGGGAAAGAGCGACACGACTGAACGTGCTACGACTCCATTGGGACGGCATGGTTGATATCCCGGAGGCAAGGCGTACTTCGAGATGCTGAAATCTTAGCGATACCACGACTCATTGTAAATGCAGATTGCCTTTTGTCTATGAGAACACAAGCAGGAAAAATCTCCTGGGAGCTGTTGACAAAAGACGGGGCGACAAAGCTGTAGATGCTTGCTTCTCGCAAACGCTACGAGGTTTCGACACAGCGCTCGTTCGCTAGCATGAGTCCTTGGGGCATGAAGCGCGACGCTTCCTGTACATATACAAATATGCAAGATGGCTAAAATCTAGTAACTCGCCGTATGTTGGCAGTAGCCAGCTGGCCACGTGCCTGAAATCCACCTCGTCTCTATGAGTTGCACTTCTTGCGAACCTGCTAATCCTGCAAAGCTTTAGTACGGTTGGCCCAGCGATATGGCATCCACCGACGTTCTGCCCACAAAGAACCCCGGTCAGCAATCCCTTCTCACTACCATTCGCTCTGACACCATCGCAAGGTATGCAGATAGGCTCTTATTCTCGACCGGAACGAAAGGGCTCGATGCTAGACCTGCGTATCAAACATCACAGTTCTCGACTTCACAACCAGTAGCGAAGCCATGCCTTGCGACAGGCGTACAGAAAGTTTCTTACTGGCCTTGGACCAGCACGTCCTCGCGTCATATGCAACACCTGTGGTCGATCTGACTGGCTATGGATCTTTTCAAAAAGACTATCAATCAACACTTCGTTGACCGATGACACGCTACCTGCACCTGTCAACGCATGGTTAGGCATAGAATATGCCAAACAGCCTGCGGGCGACGACAGGTTTCGTCCTGTGACGAAGCGGCCGGTAGCGCTCTTTGGAATACTACTTGCTACTACCTAGGTAGCTACCGGAAAGTGCAAGTCCAAGATCCCAGCCAGCTGCCGTATGAGCAAGACGAAGCTCGTTTGAGCTTCAACATCTTTCGCACTACTGGGACTCCTTCGAAGCAGAAGCAGTCCACTTTAGTCTGGATACAAGGTCAGGCGCCGCGATATTTAAGTTGTATGCTATAGCTAACACATTCGACTCTCTAGGCCGTGCAGCACCCATGGACAAAATCCAGAACATCAGTGCCCAAATGTACGTTGACGCCGCTCCCATCGATAGTGTGGCCCTTCCACAACGTGGTCAATGGTCCTTTGTTCGACCATCCCGATTCCGTCCCAGGCCACGAAGACACATTCTTTCACGTTCCAGCCATCTCATCTCATGCCACCAACGAGAGCTATTACTACCCGCCTGGAGACCTCTGATCAAACGATGACTTCACCGACTTCATGCTCAATACAAATCCGCTCCCGAACATAACCTACATGGCCATCATGTACGAACTCTACCGGACCCTATTGCGCACCCGGACTCCCCTCACGCAAGCTCGCCAAACACCACACAGTACAACCGTGTTTCCGAAGCGTGGTCTGACGACTCATGCATGTGTCCCCCCCCCCCCCTCCCCGCTAGACCGCACAAGCCGTCTCCAGAGCCGGCGTGCCAATGTATCGTTTGCACTTCTAGACGGCCAACGAATTGGTAGTCTACTCCTTATGGCAAGGCATCCTTCATACTTCCGACACGAGATACACCTGGTCAGAAAAGGAGATACCGCGTCTCGTCACAAGCGACATCTACCATGCCTACTTGGCCAGCTTTGTCACTACAGGAAACCCGAATACTGCGAGGCTGGAGTACGCCAGAGTGGCCGATCTATGATGCGAGTAAGGGAGCTGAGGTGGCGCAGCTGATTGTGAACCCTGGGATTTTCACTGTGGTGGTGGAAAGAGGTTCGTGTCGACGGGCACAGTGCTACTTCTGGGGTGATGATGCCAGAGCTGTGAGGTCGAATTGACTAGATACTGAGAAGCTTAGTTCTGTCAGCCTCTCGAACCATTCTATCGAATATGGAGCCAATGGAGTTACTATGCGAGTTCTCACGCCACCATGTCTCGATACTGGGCGCGCCACACCGGGACACCTTAGTCGTTCGTCCAATCTTACTCATCCCTCCCCTCCTGCCGCCCCTGCTCATACGAACTCCCAACCTCATCTCCATACTGCTGCACATCATCCACAGCTTCACCCGTATCCTGCTGCACCTCACCAATCTGCTCGCCAGTCCAGTTGGCCGTCTCCTCCGGGATGTTCTCAACTGCCTCAATTGCACTACCAAGACCCTGTGCAAGCTCCTCAGGCGCGTCCTTTACGTACTCGTAGCCACGTTCTGCGCCCTGGGCGGTGTTATCGTAGGCTTGGTCTAGGCCTTGTTCGGTGTTGTCGTAGGCTTGCTCTGCTCGCATCAGGATTAGTAGTCTGTTTGGGTGTGGGGGTGTATCAACGGACACATGCCGACGTTGCCAGCTGCGTAGCCAGCGCCTTCGGCGATTTCCCCACTGAATTGGTCTTGATCTTGGTCTCGCTCTGCCATACTGAGTGCGTGCTGTAAGGCTGAAGTTCTGTTGTTGTTGATGTGGGGAAGAGGGTTAAGTAGCCGAGAGTTTGTGTTTTAGAGCTGAAGCTGAAGTGAAGTAAAGAAGTGGCGCATTGCTATTCCGTAGGCAGTCACAACGGCGCTATTACATCATGGCTCCTCTATCGATTGGCGGTGAGAACACGAACATGACATGGGTAGTACGAGCACACAACCCATGACATTCGTGGTCGCACCTACCTCCTGCACCTGTTTGGCAAATGGACCATGCCACGCCGCTTCACCCTGCTCGGTACGTGCCGGACAGCACATCACATGCAAGCATGGACGTTGGATCTTCGATCATGACCTGCGATTGTGCACTGTTCAAGCTCTTCATGTTCCGCTTGTCGCAGGTAAGAGCGTGATCTTTGGCGTGATCTTGGAGCGGTTGCTCTCGCTGAACTGCTTGCCAATGTCCTCCACATGATCAACGCTCTGTAGGCTGTTTTTGCTTGAGCTATCAACTCGCTCTACAAACACAATCAATATGGTCACAAGGGTATATAGGACAGGCTAGCATACCAACCTGGTCTCCAGCGAAATCAATAACGCCGACTCTGCTCTGCTTGAGCTGTTTCCGGTAGTCTTGCTTGTCCATGATGACCGAGGCCTTTCGACATCTAGCGTATGAAAATGATCAAGTGATGGTTGGGAACAGATAGCAGCACATGTCTCATCATCAGATTTATATGTGATTCGTCCCCACAGCAGTCCACCCAAACTACCTTGAGGGGAAGGCCGGAGTAGCTTGGCGTTGACTTCGGAGGGGTAGTTGTCGGCGACAGGGCTGCCCATGAAACAGAGAAATCAGGCACACCGTCGGTAACGGAGCTGATTCAAAGGTGGAACAACATCGGGATCTCGCACCACCGGGGTCCACAATCTCCACATCAGACACGATTGACAGCATTGCGCATGATGTGGTGGCATATGTAGAATCATAAGGAGTAAGCCAGCCTGAGACGGGATGAGTTACCATGATCGTGGAGCGCTCTCACAGGAACCATCAATTGCTCATCACCGATTATCGTTCTCCGGCTGGGGTGTTCATCGTGCGACAGGTCCAACCTGGATCTGCTCTCTGTTTCGACTACGCTCGAGGACCTGCACCTTTTTCCGAGCTTTGCTGTCGGCAGTGGCCATTCGTTTATACCACCCACGAGCACCGTGCTTGATCTTTGTGATGAAATCGCCTGCATCGCCCTTTTTGATTGTGCCAGGCTGTAGCTGCTCGTCCTGGTGGCGGGTTTGGTTGAGGAATTTGATCTGATTCTCCGATGCAGGTTCTCGTCGCCAAGAAGCAGATTTTGAGATAATGGAGCGGGGGAAAGTCTCCGACGCGAAGGTGTCGGCGCCACGCACAGCGTTTTCGAAAGTTTCGGCTTTACCTATGCGTCTTGGTCTTGCAAAAGGTGCTTTCGAAGATGCACCTGGCGGTAGTCTTGGTGTGTATAAGATCTCGAACATCTTGCCAGAACTTTTGATGCTCACATAGGCACCACCCAGGTTCGTCAGTATGTATGTGTCCTCAGCGGTTTGTACCCAGGCGTGGGGAGATAACTTGCGGATGTGGCGCTCGCCTAAAGTATCCTCAATCAAGTCGTTCACGCTATCGTAGTCAGTAAACACAACATCGCCTTCAAGCTCGGGTGGGGGCCGGCCAGATGCTTTCATGGCGTCCTCAGCGGCCTGCTTCTCCTGTTCTCTACGCGCCTTCGTGCTTTTCATCTCATGAAAGTCGGCAGAGTCAACTACTGCATCAGCGTCCAAGCCAAAAAGTGTTGGGGTTGTAGTGATGCCGTCTTCAAGGCATGCCACCATGTCAATGATGTGGCAGTTTTCCTTGCCCTGGGATTTGCGCAAGCCACGACCGATCATTTGAGTCAACAGGCCTTTTGATCGTGTTGGACGGGCAAGTAAGATACAGTCAATGTTTGGAATGTCCGTACCTTCCGTGAAAACCGCACAGTTCAGCAACACAGGGTACTGCCCTGCTTTGAAAGCTCGCAGCAGCTCAACTCGTTCTTGACTTTTGGTTGAACCTGTCACATATCGTGCGTCGATGCCGTGCTGCTTAAAGATGGCAGCAAGAGCGATTACGTGAGCGATATCAACACAGAACACAAGGGTCGACTGGCGAGTCCCAGCCTTTTCAAGCCATGCCCGCACCGTCAAGGCATTGGTCTGCTCATTGTTGACAGCTTTGGAAAGAGCCACAGTCTGGAAATCTCCATTTGCAGACTGTTTTACCTTCCCAAGGTTTACGCCAGTCCGGACAGTGGTAAAGACGGCATTGGCAAGCCAGTCGTCTTCGATCATGTCGACGTAGTCTCTAGGATACCATGTCAGTTATTGGCACGTATACGCAAGGAATCGAGCACGTACTTGTGGAAGACAATATGATCGATAGCGGCTCCCAGTCGCCTGCCATCCTGCCTAGCGAAAGTAGCAGAGAGCCCCACGAGAGCAGTTTTACCGCGTGCCTGGTTTGTAGCCAGGCGGAAGTGATGGAGTACGGCCATGTAACTGGACGACACAATGTGATGTGCTTCATCGACAATGATCAGCTTGAAGCGCTCTGGATTGTAGCGCTGCAACCGGAATGAAGATCTCGCAAACGTGGATACTGATGCGACTGTTATGTCTGCCAGTCCAGAAGCATGACGAGCCCCTGCCTCGACTTCGACAGTCTTGTCCGGGTAAAGCTCCCGACAGTGTTTCGCTGCCTGGTCAATCAGTTCTCCCCGATGAGCCAGGATCAGAGTTTGCGATGCTTCAGGTGTAGGTGCAAGCACACGATCCAGCAAATGGCTGAAAATGACAGTCTTGCCGCTGCCAGTGGCCAGGGAGATGCCCAGTCTTTTCTCTCCTCGGCCGATATGTTCCAGTACAGCTTTGATGCATTCTTCCTGGTAGTCCCGGAGGTTGACCGTGGGAACAATCTTGCTTCCAGCAGCTGTATTTGATGCATGCCGAGCATGTCGCAGGCTTCTGGTCGGTGACACGAACCTGTCGCGCCGAAACACGAGCGAGGTCGCCACGCAGCGCTGCGTTGCAAGCGTGCGGACAGCGCTGGTGATGCCTATATATGGATGTCTGGCAACAACGTCAGCGAGCCACATGGAGATGCACGTGCAGCTTGCAGATGGGTGATGGAAGACGGGAGGTGCAGGACGTGTTTGCGTTATTGCCAGTCTTCGAGGTGTCGTAGAACTACGCGTCATATTCGACCAGGATCATGAATCGCTCCTTCCAAGCTGTGCGACCGCCAACGTCACCTTGCTGATCCATCACCAAGCACTGGCAGTCACAAAACCATTTTGCTCTCTTTTCTCCATGCCTCCTTCGTCCTCATCGGACGAGTACATCGACAGTGAAGATGAGCAAGAATCCGCAGACTCAGACGGTCAAAGACCAAGCCAAGATTTTGCAGCCAAAAGTCGACCAGCTTACCACACTCAACTCGGGGCTGAACAGAATGTCAGGGCGCGAAAAGGGACCTTATCACAATCACGCGAGTTCCTCAACGAGCCAGACCAAGTGGTCCAATCCAGCGAAGGGCAATTCTGCGAAAGAAAACCTCGCCAAGGGCAACCCAGCCAGGAGCAATCCCGCAAATCCAAAGTCAACAAGTCTAGGTCCACTCAGTCAAGGCGGGAAGAAATAAAGCGATATCTTAGCAGAGAGTATCGTGATCTGCTTAATATTGAGATACACGATGCGCGAAGACGCGCTACTGGTACTGCCCAGGCACTTGGCTCTTCACAAGTAAACGAATCTTACTGGACTTCGAGCGAGAAGGACAATCTTTTCCACAGAATCCAGCTTACTGGCATTGGTGACATTCCTTCGCTATGTCAAGCAGTGCCCACAAAAAGCGAAAGCGAAGTCAAGCGCTGTCTACTGCTGCTGCAAGGTAAAGCCAACGAGCATGCTTACACATCAAAGGAGATTGATATGAGTGACATTCCTGCTGCCTCTGAGGTATCTCTTCAGTGTGAAACTGCAGTGGATGACGCTGCTCGAGCGATCGAGCATCATGTACACCAACAAGAAATCGAAGCTGAAATAGCTGCACGTGGCGAAATGTGGCTTGTTAATGAAGAATTCGCCGAGATGGTCGAGCAAGAGCTCGGTGAGACAACCGCTCAGGCTATTAGCGATGAACATCAGCTAGATAGCATGTCCGATCTAGATCCAAAGTCAGCATCAGCTTCCCTCGCCACGACCCTGAAGCCTGAAACGCTTCTGCGACCCACATCATTCCTTGACCTATCAAGAAACATCTTCATGAACAATGGTGAGGATCAAAATCAGAATTGGCATGAACTCGAGTGTATCTCGCCGGAAGCTGAGGGCCCATCGTTGTTCTACTCAGCTCTGCAGGACATGAATGATGTCGTAACAAGCCTCACTCGACGAATGGTGCAGACAGTCCTTTTCCAGGCAATATCGCGATTGCGGGCCGAAGACTCCTCCAGGACAGACTGGATCCCATCGGCAGCAGTACGTGATGTGGACGTCCGCTCAGCATTGGACATCCTGAACATGCCACAAAATGCGGACAGATATTGGGCTACTGCTGCCAGAAGATGCAAGGTCGGTGTGTATAGCGATTCAAAGAGGTTCGCGGATGGCCGACCAGGTACGAAGCAGGGTTACCAACTGAGTTACGAAGAAGTCGAAAATGAACTTGGACTCGAACTTAAGCAGGGCTCGCGTCGTCTGGAAGCCGAAGTGGACATCGATGATGCTGATCTTGATGAGGTGCTACAAAACAGTGACCCTTTCACTGAGGCCGAAGAGTCTAGTCGCGAGGAGTATCTCAATCAGGAGGACGTGGGATCGTGGGATCGACCTGATGGGCGCAAGGTGAAGAGACGTAAACGCGCCCTTAGCCCAGCGAGTTTTTGCAGGGTGGAAACTCCATACCTCGAAGCAACCGACCACATACAGAGTTTGAAGGAAGAGCGCAGGCTACGCTCGCTTCTGGGCTTACAGGATCAGGCAGACCAGGACGCGCCACGAACGATGATGCCACCCAATCCTGGACCTGTACCGGATGCGCTGGCTAATGAACAACCCTGGCGAGAGCAAGTCGAGTACGAAGCAGTCTGGGAGCATCCGATTCGACGATGCAAGCCTGATGAATTCGACGACATGGCATTGGCGGGCGAACTTGGCAAAAAGCGCAGGGGGCGTCTGTCCGAAAAGGTGCGTGAACGGCTGGAACTGAGTCGTGGAGATGACCCACTAGATGTCAAAGGGAACCCTGGCGACGACGAATACGAAAGTGATCAGGACCAGAATGATGGCGAAATTTCTGCAGTCGAAAATAAAGCGAGCAATAGTAGCGTGATTGAGGGCCAGCACGATCCGGATTTCCAGGACGCTCGCGGTGAAGATCCAGACATGATCACTAGCTGAATTGGCGTCTCTGCATGTCTCTACAACCCAGACAAAGAACATCTGTCCATGCTAAAATCATTGACCACGTCTAGTTGCAGTTCGGTGCTCAGCCTCATTGTAAAGTGTCATAATAGTCGTCATATACACCCCATTGTTTTAGACCATATGTGTCCAGCCCCATGTTATGTTCTCGCAGCCAATGTCAGCAAGTGCACTGTCGTTGACGAACCATGCTATCGAGCATTCTACCCTCGGCAGAATCGCTACAACGACGGGTCTTCGATGTAGGACTTGGTAATATGGATCAAACGAGGACAACGACAGGTGAGGAGGAACGGGCCTGACTCCGAGAGTTAGACTAACCACACGTCACCGTGCACGCGTGCTTCTAGCTTGCTAGTGAGTTGTGGCACATGGCAGATCCTTGATCCGTTTCAAGGTGTCGAACAGGCAATACAATAGCACCGACTACTTTCCCTACCTCGAATTGCCATAACGCGCCTCTCGACAGTTGAAGCTCGACCCAGAATTAATCCTGAACGATGAGGTGACGACTCCGTAGGCGAAACAAACGGAAAACAACAGAGCGGCCATCGTGGCTGCCTGGCAAGAGGAAATGCATATGGCTACAGTAGAAGGTCAGCAGAACCAGAGCGGAGGGACAGGACAAGGCTTTGGCAAGGCAGTCCTCATCACAACAGGAGTCTCTGCACTTGTGTCGATTCTTCTGACCTTCTTGTCCATGTTCATGCAGGCAAAGAACTATCGCAAGTATGTACCCGCTTGCACGAGGAGGCATATTACATGGATCAGCACTGCCTGTATTCTCGGGCCATTGCTAATGTCGTCTCGTCTGTAGGCCGCTTCTACAACGACATGTCATCCGCATCCTCGTCATGGTCCCTATCTTCAGTGCCGCTTCATGGGCCTCCCTCACATCGCTGAGAGTCGCCTTCTGGATCGAACCCTTCCGCGACGTCTACGAGGCCTTTACCATCTACACCTTCTTTCAGCTCCTTGTCAACTTCCTCGGCGGCGAACGATCACTCATCATCATGATGCACGGTAGACCACCTGTGTCGCATCTCTGGCCGCTCAACCACGTCTTCCATAAAGTGGATATCAGCGATCCACACTCGTTTTTGCAAATAAAAAGAGGTATCTTGCAATATGCATGGCTCAAGCCTATACTGGCAATCGCAACAGTCGCGACCAAGGCTACAGGAACATTCAGGGAGGGTATAATAGCAGCGAACTCTGGATACTTCTGGACGGGCTTGATATACAATGTGAGCATCTTTTGGTCACTGTACGACTTAGCACTCTTCTGGGTGTGTATGAGCCAAGATCTGCAGCCTTTTCGACCCATGCCAAAGTTCTTGTCCATTAAAGGCCTCATCTTCGCTTCGTGGTGGCAGGGGTTCTTCCTGTCAATTCTGGTCTGGCTTGGCGCCATTCCCAGTCTGCCACAAGGTGGCTATACTGCCGACAACCTGGCTGCAGCGATTCAAGATGCCCTCATCTGCTTCGAAATGCCTTTCTTTGCGATATGGCAAATTTGGGCCTTTAACTGGAAGGATTATGCCGACCGGACAATCAGCGATGCTAGGATGCCACTCAGATTTGCCATGAGAGACGCTTTCGGTCCAAGGGATCTCATCGAAGACTGCAAGGAGACATTCTATGGCAACAAGTACGAGTATCGCCATTTCGATGCAAACGACAATGTCATGGCACACGAAGATTCGTCCAGCAGACAAGCTAGGATGGCTGCTGGGATGAGGTACGAAAGAGACGGCAGAGGAAAGTATTGGGTCCCAGCACCTACTGAATCTAGGCAACCACTTCTTGGCCAGTTCAGTCACGCCCGAACGATGAGTCCTAGTGGTGGACGTAAAGATAGGTCGACTTCTCGAGGAACTAATTATGGCACCAACCAGGAGCCAGAGGAGCCAGAACTCGAGGCAGAGGAGGAACGCCTATATCGAAATGCACGAGAGTTAGAGCATGGCGACTGGAACTATCCAGTGATTAACTCTCATTATGCTTCGAGAGAAGATCGGCTTACAGACCCAAATACAATAACACAGACGACTAATAGGCGCCTACTTCAGCCTTCATCTGATCAGAGGTAAGCGTTATGCTGTAGTGATTACAGAGCATATCGGCTAATCAGTATCACCATATAGGCGACGACGAAAAAGTCGAATCGCCGACCTCAAACACAACGTTCATCAGCACGACCGACCAGGAACGTCATCCTCTCAAGATAGTGGTAGTGGCGAGGTTAGCTCCGAAGGTGGCGTCGTCTCCAAAGGGAAGGAGAGACTCCACAATCTTCCCGTTGTTGGCCACCTAGTCCGGAGCCACTCAGACGACTCGCAAAAGAGCAACAGCTCTCAGCTAGTCGATCTTGTAGTTGAAGATCATCAAGCAGAAGAGATCGAGCGAGTCCGTGCCAGGAAAGAAGGTGGCCCGGGTTGGAACAGTATCGAGCAACGGCACTTCGTCAAGACATACCCAGATGAGGAAGAAGCTGAAGAAGTCAGGCAGGGTTTCAATCCTGATGAGCCTGAAAGGGCGATTCAAGATCAGAACCACACTTTGACTGATCCGTTCTCGGTTGTAGGCGGGGAAGATGCGATGCCTACGCCTGTGAATGAGCAAAAGGGTCATGATCAGACTGGGCATGAGCAACCCTGGGAGGAGAGAAGGTATAGTAGTGAAGACGGCCAGGATAGGCAGAAAAGTGATGTGCCAAGTCCCGATTTTGAGGAGGAGAGAAATGCTTGGGGTGAAGGGCGATGATCGTGCCTTCAAGATTCTTGACGCATTGGCAGCACAGTGGTAAAGAATGGTTGTAATCTTGCGTTTAGCGATGGTGTTTTCGGAGCATGCTTCTATTCAATGTCGACATAGCTCAGGTACGACTTGGGTCAGCATTGACCCACCATCTCCAAAACTCCGGCCACGCGGCAACGTCCGGATCAAGTGTTGTGATGACTCTGCTGCCCTGCAGTAACACATCTCTGTTGTTGATTTGTTCATCCCGCTTCATCTCAAGGTTTTGCTACGCGGGACCGTTGCAGTATGAAGGCTTGTCCAACGCAACCAGCAGAGGATCCTCATGCTGCTTTCGAGACGCGAGCCGACTAGTCAAGAGTCTCCCACAGGGAAGTCAGGCCGGACACAGGCAAGTGCTGTTCGAACAGCTCAGTGAGAGTCGGCGTAGCTACCACGAGATGGCAACTTCTTCAACAACTCCAGGTCCATCCGTATCTCGCCCTGCTGCCCGACGACAATGCCGGCTTTTCGATGCTGGTGTTGTGGGACCTGCACCGTCTGCAGCGACCGTTTCAGTGGCAGCCCTAGATTTCGCGAGCGCCATCCTCGCGATACAGACCGATAGCTATGGCCCAGAAGCACTATGAAGCACGAGTTGAGGATTTGCTTCACGGACGTGACGACAAACTGCTATGTAATCATGGAACAACAATCAGAAGAATACCTTTCCGCGACGCGAGTGTGGCAGATACATACAGTGGTATATCATGTACATGTAGCTTTGAGTAATCAACTCACGTGACTCGGTCGCTGCTTCCTTGAATCTGCAACTCAAGATCAAATTCCCAACCTCGACCTGAACTGACACCGTACTTATCCTTCCAACACCACAATCGCACACCAAAATGTCTGATCGCTTCGGTCGCCGCGACGATCGTCGGCCACCGCGAGACGACACCAGAAATCACCGACCACGATATGGTACGTACAGAAATGCGCACGCGACACTACAGGACATGACTAAATTTCTTCAGAGCAAGACCGATCACGCTCACCACCACGTCGCGATAAAAGAGATGATCGCCGGAGAGATCGTTCACCCCCACGAGGTCCCCTCCGAGGCGACGGAGGCGGACAACGGTCAGACAGAGATCGAGACTTTCAGCAAAGCAGAGCACTTGAGCGGGGTGGACCACCACGAGGTAGACCAGGAGATAGGCGCGAACCTGTCGATACCAAACTCAGAGGCGCCGTATCTAAGGCACAGCAAGGTGGGAAACGTCTGGATGCTGACACCAAGATGGAGGGCGGCTTCGAGGACGAAGATTCTGAAGCTGAGATGAGGCGCATAATGGGCTTCAAGGATTTCCGCACGACTAAAAACACTAAAGTGCCAGGAAATGACAGGAATTATGCTGTGCATAAGGTCAAGAAGGCCGAGTACAGACAATACATGAACAGAGTGGGTGGATTCAACAGACCGCTGTCCCCGACAAGGATATGAGTGAGGCATTTTGCAGCATTTTAGCGAGGGCGTCACGGCGGACTTGAGATACCCAGAATTGCAATGGACCATGCCATATGCGAAGAGATTGCTACCATCGATTCAGCATATCCTCCGGCAGGTTGCACTTGGCACGGCGAAGGCACTCCCAAGGACCATTTACAACCAATTGCTGTACTCCCATACTGTGACAGATGATGCTGAAGTGTAAGATGACATCTCGCGTGGTCGACACGCTTGTCGCTGCTGAGATGTTTGCCAAGAATGTCAAGGCTTCATCTGTGTTTCGCATAGATTTCTCCACGCGAGCCCATCTACACGATGCTCTGCTTAGCTTGGCATTCAGAGCACTGGTCTGTAGCGCTTCCCGTATGCCGCAAAGCCACAGAATCGTCGACGATTGATTAAGCTGTGGACATTGACCGGATTCTGGGCCTCAAGAACAGAGAGGCGGCTAGGATACAGTACCGAGCATCTGGAGCAGGCGGGCCTCGTCAAGGAAGTGGCATGGCCAGCATCCACATCGACCCCAAACCGCATGTTGAAGAATTGGCAGAACGTATGTCCGTATTGCATGAGATGCAGAATGCAGCAATATATCGAAAGGTAGGTAACACGAGGCAAGAGATCTATTGGTAGGCTCAGGGATGAGTATGAAAACATATGAGGTAATGCCATTGCAGCGACAGTGCCACATCATACGCCTAGGTGTAGTGTAGGACAAGAGTCGTTGAGGAAGGCTGTCCATCAGGCACAGATACGGTTCCGTTGACGCCATGGTGCTGTGAGGTCGTATAGATGATACACAATATCACCTCTAGCGTGAGTCAGTAATGCTTGCACCATTGTGAACGCTTCCCACACAGGCATATATGCTCACGTAACAGCGCGATTCTGTCAGTCATCCAGCTCAGCACAATCTTGTTCATCTTCCAATCCCTCGTTTTACTTTACAGCCGTTGATCGGCTCCTGCACTTCTTCGTGACTTGGTCCATACTTCCATTCTCCAGCCAATCAAGAACATACAGCAGCATGCCTTCTTTCATGAACCTCACTGCTCTCGCAGCCGCATTCTCTGCTATCCCACTTGTCTCCGCCCACGGCTTTGTCTCAGGAATTGTCTCTGCCGGAAAGTGGTACTCTGGCACTTCGCCTTCATGGACCTACGCCAGCAAGAAGCCAGACACCGCTGGCTGGTATGCGAACAATCAAGATAATGGCTATGTTGCCCCGAGTGCATTTGCCGATCCCGACGAAATTTGCCACAAGGGCGCGACTGTTGGCGGCTCGCCTGTCCCAGTCGCTGCTGGAGACAGCATCGATCTGCAATGGAACACCTGGCCAGAGAGTCACAAGGGTCCGGTCATCACCTACATGGCCGCCGTCAGCGGCGAGTTCTCTGCCGTTGACAAGACCGCTCTCAAGTGGTTCAAGGTCACTGAGGCTGGTCTTATCGACGGGTCGGCTTCGCCAGGCACTTGGGCTACTGACAACCTCCTCGGTACGTTACTTGTCGAACTAGTGTAGACTTGTCCATTGCTTACAATGCCCCAGCAAACAACATCACGGCCGCCTTTACTGTTCCCTCTGACATCAAGGCCGGCAATTACGTCGTCCGCCACGAGATCATCGCTCTCCACAGCGCCGGCCAGGCAGACGGCGCTCAGAGCTACCCTCAATGCGTCAACGTCGAGGTGTCTGGTTCCGGTTCCGCTATCCCTGATGGCGTTGTTGGTACAGCGCTGTACAAGGAAGATGACCCGGGTATCCTGATCAACATCTACCAGACTCTTGACAGCTACACTATTCCTGGTCCAGATTTATACGGTGGCGGCAGCAGCAACATGACTACAAAGCGTGTCGCCACTGCTTTTGAGGCATAAATAACGGCCGGAAAGGATGAAGAGAGACGATGAGTGCTTGTCACATCTGCAAGGAGGGCACTGGTTGCCTTTCTTTTGTCTTGTGTGCCACAGTTGTCTAACTAGGAGTTCATGGTCTAAAACAGCAAATAAGAATTTTCCACTAGCAATTCTAAATGTTGAGATATTCGGCGAACACGGAGGGACACCGCTCTTCTTTGACTTCAATCGTCTACGGTTCCGCATCATCATCTCTGTCAGCGCCACAACCCAGGCAATAGCAAAGTGCGCAATCGAGCAGCCCTTCCTACTGGCAGATGTTCCCACCTCAGCAACCAGCTTGATGTTCTCATCAAATATCTCGGGCAGACACCTTGGAAACATCGAGCGAAAGGGGTGGTTAGACGCGTCATATCCAGACCAATTGGGGCTACGGCAGCTTCGACGATGTCGAAAGACATACTAGGTACAGTCATCAATACAGCTGAGTGCAGTTGCAACACCCGCGATGGTGATATAGGCTATTTCGTCTGGAACCTCATTCTTATACCTATCCGTATATATCACCCTGTCCCTAGTAGCCATTGGAGCTGGTTCAGTTTGACCGAGGGGCATCCTTGCGACTATACTCCTAAGCTCGTAGAAGCGTCAGTGCCTACCTACTGCTTCGGCGCGCGATCAAAGTATTGTTGTTGAAAGGAAGAGGGAGAGAGGTCCACACAAGTAGAGCTGTGGCTTTTCTGAAGTTCAGCCACTGTGGAGGCTGACCAAGGGCCGCGATCCCTTCGCCGATCCGTTTCTGTGCTCTTGCCGTTCTTCGCGTCCACGGCCTCGACATTATTGATCCATCATCCGTTTCCCCAATATTGAAGATCATCTGTGTCGCATCATGCTCTCTGGACCAACCGTCTCCCGTGACGGGTGGGACGCGCTGCGATTGACGGGAAACATGTCGTAGAGATACCTCGCCTGGAAAGCCTAGCGACAGGCTCAGCATTGACTGTTGCACTGCATGAACAGCACGAAAGCGTGGGATAACATTGGACAAATGCATCCTGACAACATACGTACTCAGGGCATCCCGACGACATAGCGATTACACATGTGGTTGCGTCATCAATGGTATACAGACATGCCTACACGGGAGCTACCATTTTCTCTGAAGGAGCGTCTCTAGCGATTCATTCTCGCAGGTCTCTGCTGTGCTGACAAACCTCGACAGTCACATCTACCAGGTGAGATGGCCAGTCGGCACGATGAGGAGCTTCGCTAACTTTGCATGGAACCAATCGACCTTGAAATGGATGTGGACTCGCAGACCCTGTACTGGACTGATAGAGGCGACTTGCCAAAGGGCAACACATTGAACAAGGCGGATGTCTCTGGCCTCTTTACAGCTGACGACAAGCGGCAATACACTTGTTTTGGCCGCCACCTGCACGAGACCATCGGGCTAAAGCTCGACGAGGTCAATAAGGATATTTATGTGACAGATCTGGGCGGCACGGTCTACCGCTACAATATGGATGGCTCTGGCTGTACGAAGATGTTCGAGGGCGAAGGATAGTATACAGGCATTGCCCTGGCACATGTGGAAGCCAGCCAAGCGCAGAGAGTCTATGGTATAACTCTGGTAGGATCTGTAGTCTATCAACTCCACGCACCTTGATTCCCGTGGCGGCACTCACAGTTGCCGCTGAACTTCGATTGCTTGGCGTACGGCGTCTTCTAGAGAATCGACTTTGACCTCCATATCGACCAGATCGTTGTCTCTCTTGTCATAGAGAGTGCCTCCAGAGGTCCATATTCGGCGTAAGGTCAGAGTACCAGCTTTCGGAAGCTCTTTCTTCCAAGCTTCTTCTTCCAGTTGCTTCAGCTGATCTAGGCTTGTGTAGGTGATTCCCCATTTGTGGCCACTCTGTTTCTCGAACTCGGCAACGATTTCCTCCGGTGTGGTGGTGAACGAGTTAACATGGATTGCTTTGTGCCGGACGGCATCAGGGTGCAATAGTGCAGCCACGACTAGTTTCCCGACGTCTCTCATCGTGGTGAGGGATATTTTGCCTTTGCCGTCACCCAGCAAGACTGCTCGCTTGCGCTTTACGTCAAAGGTACCCTCGGCTTCGTCTTCCGGCTTCTTTGCTGCGAGGTAAAGCAATCTGAGCACAGAATGATGTTAGCATTCTTATTATCCCTGCTGCAAGGAGGCATTGCCTGGATGAATGGCAAAATAAAATCGAGCGAAATTATCTGAGCTCGTCACGTATCTTCCACAACCGGATTCACGTACCCGTCAGCATCGCCATATGGACCAGTCACTACGTATGTGTAGTCGAGAGTCTTCACGGTCTTCAAAAGCGCACGGACCTTCAGCTTCTGTTGGTGGGGCTTCTCATGCACAGACTCTGGCCAGTACTCGATATCTGTGCCATACTCCGAAGGGAAGAAGCGCTTGATGTCTGGATGCTTGTCCGCAAGTGCGATCAGCTGTAGCCTGTGAGGACATTGACATTAGCTATGCACAGATTGCATCTGGCAGAAATCCAAAGCGCCAGTGCTGGCATGATCGAAGCGTAGGTGTCGGCTCGTTCGTATCGGGATCGTCTGATGCTTCCCAGGCGTTGTTTGTGGTTCACGTACTGTATATGTATCACAGGCCGGCCAAGACAGCTGACGACGGTATCGAAGCCGTTGTATGCTTCGTTCACGTCTGTCGCCGATGTAGTTGACCCGACAAGGATCTCCGCCCCCCTCGCCTTGAGGCTATCGATTTCATCAGATTTGGTCCAAAACGTGTTGTTGGACGTGAAGATAGCTATTCTGTTGAACTTGTCCTTGTTCTCCAATATAGCATTAACGATATGTTCTCCGATAAGTCCGGTCGAGCCGAAGATCAGTATATTGTTAGTTGATGCAGCCATTTCGCAAGGTGGATTGCGGGATGAGCATCAGAGCGAAGGTCTCGGAGCTCAACGTCGTACATCACCAGAAGATCAGGCTATCATGTTACAGGTGTGGTCCCAGGATGATCTCCAATCATTTGAGCACGCGAGACAGAGTTCAGGATCGTGCTCGGAAGCATCGGAACAGCCTCAAGTCTCCACTTGCCGGTGACTGAAACCACGTTCGAGTCGTTCACATCCACATCCTAGTGAACACAATACTAATGATGGAGCTCACATTCGTCAATCATTACGGCGACAGCGCTCCAAAGCGAAGACGTCTCGCCAAGGCATGTGAAAGCTGTCGGACGAGAAAGGTGTGAGCTCCCAACAACAGCATCCTCCACCGAATCCCGCTGAAGTAGGCATACCAGAAACGTTGCATTCATTTTGCAGGCGCGAACGATAAAGACAAAGACAAAGATGAAGATGAAGGTGGATATGACGTGAATGCAGCACCAAATGGCACTTCGGCTGCAGACGGCACTCCTCAGTCGAGGCATAGCAGCTCCAGCGCCAGACACTTTATCAGTGACATGAACCCAGCAACCACGTTCCTACAACGTAATGCGCATGTCACTCAGAAGCGACGCCCTGAGAATAACGAGGATATCGGCATATGGGTTGACAAGCGTGAATGGGATGCTATGATTCAAGCGACCAAGACTGCCAAGGAGGAAGCCACCAAGACTGCTAATCTCAACAATCACAGGCCACATTCTGCTGTACTTGGACCACTTGTTGACATTTACTTCAAGAAAATCCATCCTATCTTTCCTGTTCTTGACGAGGAAGAGTTCCGAAAGAACCACGCTGGCGGTACGATACCGGAGCCTCTCGCTCATGTGGTCTGCCTTGTGGCTGCAAAGGATTCTGAAGCCGTTCCGTATCTACGGCTAGCAGAGTCTAGTGAGCCTCTAGCCCCTCGCGAGTTCTGCAGCAGACTTCACGCCTCAGTCATGGCCGCGGTGAGGGTGCCTGTTAAGTACGAGAAGATTACTCTTATCCGGCTGTTGGCGCTCGCCTCACTACATGCTGAAGGCCAAGACGGCGCGGAAGAGGCTACGTGGTGTGCGAACCAGGCAATGCACTACACACAGACACTGGGCTGGCATCTTGGACAGCAGACTGATGTTGCTTCTGGAGATGATCTAGCTACTAAGAGATTGTTCTGGTGTCTATGGAGTCTTGACCGGATGAACAGCTGTATTTACGGCCGACCAATAATGATGAGCGACTGCGATATTGCCATAGAACCATTTGAGCCTGGAGAAAGTGGCTTTCCTGCTTTCGAGGTTTGGCTGTTCATCACGAGACTGATGAACAAGATAATAGGCTTCTACAGGCCAGGAAACCCGCCTTCTGTCACTGGCTGGGAAGACGAATACTATCCAAGCTTTGAAGAAGGCCTCGATGAAGGACAAGGCTGGGACTTACCTCAGTCCTTACTCGCTACGCTGCATCTCTTCTACCTCGCGGTCGCCATATTATCTCATCGATCGAGGGGTGTGAAGTATATGCCGAGATCTTCAAACAGCTACGTGCGGCAAAGCTTATGCTCGGTTGAACTACATCGACTGATGAACTCGCGGCTGTTCCCAGCTCTGCACCCAATGCCGATCCTACCTTACGCCATCTCGCTGGCACTTTCAGTCTCTTATCAGCATCTTCGCCAGGCTCAACTACAGCACCAGCAGGAAGACGCTCGAGAGGACTTTCGGACATGCTGTCAGGTTCTGCAAAGGCTGAGGCGGACGTGGTCTTCAGCTGACGTTATCACCACGATAGCCAAGAAGGTGTTGGACGAAGTCAATCGGCAGTCTGACTTGTCATCCTTTCGAGTGAGCAGGCACAATGATCGCAGGCAAGATAGTCCAGGCATCTGCACTGCATCGCTTGTGCGGCCTCACACGCTCATACCTGAGAATGGAGATACTGGAGCCGAGCGCGGCCAGGACACAAATGCCAATACCGAGACAGACGGCATACCTAATACCAGCCTGGAGCTATTCGAGGGCATGGACGATTTGTTCGGAACGTACATGGACCCGAACTATCCTGTCAATTTGGACGATTTCTCTTTCATTGACGATCTGAGCCCGCGCGACTGGAATGTGGTGCCGACATAACTGCTGCTGATTTCGTAATGAGATACTCTATCTGGGGTGTGATGCATCGATATCCGTGGCTGTAGTGCTCTCGCGCAAAACTTCGTGTCTCAAATCAACAGGTGTTCGCAAGCAGGCGTACTTCTTCAAGACATGTCAGGACCTTCTGAATGCAAAGGAAGCCTGATCCCAGTAGCGCCAACCACACTAGCGGTGCGTTGCCATCCTTGGAAATGCTCGCATGGCGTGAAGGTGACTTCATTGGCGGATCCCCAGAAACCAGGTATCTGACAGGCTGTGGCTTTCGTGTTCGGCAGAATAGCCACAGCAGTCTACCGTCACTCTGTGGCTTTCAACCTGACCACGGATCCTTGCTGGGATTATTTCACAGTGGCTGTGGAGCCTGCAGTGACGTACATCGAACTGCTTCCCAGTTTGACCAGTAGATGTACGACTCCAGCCTCCTTTAGAGCAGCCACACTTGATGGATCGCGCGTTGCGAAGGTTCCGATAAGTATGCTTGATCTCCCGCTGCACGTTTTCTCCGCGTCGTGCGGCTCTACACCAGTTTGTTGCAATTCACTGCCGTTGGCGTTAGTGTCTCATAGTTGTAAAGCGTTTACAGACACTCTTTAGTGCAGTCTACTTGCGCCAAACCCAGCATACTACGACGTTCGAGTTATGGCCAACGAAAGGGAACGGCCGCTCCATGAGTAAGGCTCTGTAGCAAGGCAATTGGCGTTGAAACGTAGCTGATGCATCTATTAGGCTTCTCTCGCGAGATATGGTCGACATCTACGTCGGACAAGAAAACACGCATTGGATTCTCCACGAAAAGCTCCTCTGCTATCGATCGTCCTTCTTCCGCAACGTTTTCAGCCCAAAAAAGCGCGGCAGCAAGAAGAACTCAGTGTACGGCCTTCCAGACGAAGAAGACGAGCCATTCAGGCTTTTCGTGGGATGGCTATACTCGGAACGTGTCCCAGCTCCCAAGGAGGAGAAAGACCTCTCCCCGCTCCTTGACATGTACCTCATGGCCGAGAAATGGGAGATCAAGCGCCTCATAATCGAAGTCCTCGACGCCGTACGCCAATACTACCACGACACGGACACATGGCCATCGCTGCGACGCGTCCAATACATCTACTCCAACACCGAGCAGGAGTCTCCCATGCGCCAGCTCCTCGTACAATGCGTCGCAAGGATGCTCGTCACGGGCCAGGGCGTCCCACAGCACTGGGAAAATGCGCTCAGAAAGAATGGACAACTTGCTGTGGATATCATCCTGACCGTGCAGAAGTGGCATTTCGATCCAGAGAATGTGCCAGATGCGAGGACGGAGAGTGTCAAGCCTATTGCAGATGAGGCGCAGGCGAAGGGACTGAAGATGGGGGACGACCAGGAACAGGATTATGATGAAGATGATGATGATGATGACAATGTGCTTAATTGGGGTGACGCGAAGACTGTGAGTCGGGACGTTAGCAGAAGTCAAAGTCAGACGGGTACCGGTGACAGCGATGCGGACAAGACGCTTGTCAATGGGCATTAGGAGATCGTCACTCCAGGTTGTGCTGCGGTGGTGTTTGGGAGCATGTTGACAGCGCGACACAAAAAAAGACGCATTATCGATTCGTAGGACTAGCGTGTTCGGTTGTTAATGACTTCTTCTTGTTCTTCTTCTATTCGAAGGTCAGTATTCCTTTGGTCGATAATCGTCAGATGAAACTGCAACATCTTCCAATCCATACCTCTTTATACCACAATTGCGGCACCAACACCAAGACCCAGCAATATTGCCTGCTGTTTGCCGACAGCCATCATTGGATTTCCTGTATTCTGCGCAGCATTCACGCCAGTCTGAGCAACATTCCCAGGGCTACCCGCAGCGGTGTTTTCTACTGCCGTGACGCTGGCACTCGACGCGGCAGATGATCCGGAAGTGGTAGTAGACCCGTCAGACGTCGTGGAAGCAGCGGAGTCGGTCGCGCTGATCGAGCCTGCAAATCATCGCGTGAGGAAAAGAAAATCTGGGTGGGAAGTCAAGAGAGGGTTTCACTTACTTGTGCTGGTTGCAGTACCTGAGAGGAGTGTTACGCTCTGCTCCATGGGGCCTGGGATGGCCAAGGTAGAACTGCTTTGTGCCTGCACACGGGCAAGCAGACCCAACACGGTACAGAGTAGAGCTGTGAAGTACTGCATCGTAGTGACGCCGCGGAGCTTTTGGAGGACTCGTGTATGGGGAAGCTTGAAGAGGAGGGTGAAGCTGGTTTGTAGTTACAGAGTGTCGTGCGCTCTAGGTAACAGCATTGCGATAAAACGTTCTACGCGCTGGCCGCGGCTAGACGCTCCAAAGTTCATTGGTGATGCAGCACGGTACCTATCGACGTCATGCTTTTGGCGATCTGCGAGTTCTTCGCGACTGCAATTCTGTGGCTGGTCGCGTCGATAATGAGGGACAGTAGTGCTTCACTTGCTGGCCACTCGATGGTACGGGCACTACTTGATATATCAGAGGCGCACAAATATGGAGAAGTGTCTTTGCTCGATATGCCGACAATGCTCTGATCGTTTGCATCAATTTCCTCTTGCAATTCTGTAGGCTGTGCTATTCAGGTAGCTATGCTGGCATGGGTGTCGCATTCTTGTAGGTATGTTGATTCCATGAGCTCCACTTCACCATGATCCCATCGACCTTGCAGCCTTCTGTGCCGCAGCTTTGACGCGCGATGTGGCAGTACCCTATGACGCCTTCTTGAGATCCGGGTTGAGATAGTCTGTATCGACGACCCCACCGCCATGAATGTTGCGCTGGTGCGAGCCAAGCTTCGGCATGAAGTCATTCAAGAGTTCGCAAGTCGCCGTGAGGAGCTTTCTCATAGCCGTCTCCGGGCTGGGCGCGGCGTCTCCTTCGATGACCGGAGTGATACCAACCACGAAGGCGGCCTTGTAGCTACTGTTGCCGAAGATCACCACGTCGAACTCCCCGCCTGGTGGCGCGGCAACCAAAGTGGCGGAGGACTGATTGGACTGCGCTGTGCTTGAACCGGCATTCGGAGATGTGATTGAGGGATGCAGCAGCTTGCCGGCGTTTGCTTCGAAGGGTTAGCGAGCTGCTGCCGCTATGCTACTCAGCCATTTCGCGGGACGTCTTACAGATGATCTGTGCGCGCTGGTCGCGCATGTTTTGAGACATTTTCGCTGGAGTGCTTGGTTTGGAGGTTCTGTAAGAGACACGACTTAGGCCGTTGTTTGGATTCGGAGGGGGAGTGATTGCGGAAGCGATCAACAGAGCATCTGCAAATGATCTGGAAGTAGAGCCACGTGGTTGCTGCCTGCAAACAAACGCAGCAGGAGCAGGCGCAACCATCACCGCCCACCTCAACGTCACGCCGATGGCTTCGAATCTCCGCTGGCACCTCCGCCTCCTTCAACGTCGTCGTATGTGGTGTGCGATGCGGAGCAGAAGTCATCAGACGTTTCTTCAATGCCTGCCTGCCTTTCATCGCCCGCTGAAGCCGTCTTCTCTGCATCGAGCTGGCGGTACTTTCTCCGCGCCTTCTTGCTAGCACTGGCCTTCTTCTTGCTTGCCTTTTCCGCCTTGAGCGCCGTTCTTGCCAGTGGGCCTTTCTCTTGCTCTTCTAGCTTCTCCCCAAGAATGCGCCGGGCAGTCCTTCGATTCTGCTCGCGGCTCCGCGTCTCCTGGCTCTTAACCACGATGCCAGTGGGAATATGCTTCAACTGGACAGCGGAAGACGTCTTGTTGATCTTTTGCCCACCTGGTCCACTGCCTCTTAAGAACGATTCGATGAGGTCGGTCTCTGGAATCACGACCCGGGGCGGCAGCGGTTTCTCGAGGTGCACAATCTGTGCTGAGAACAGGCGCACCGGACTAACAGGTATCGCCTTGGTGTAGACATTGCAACCGTGGCGAAATGCAAACATTACATTGATGCGAGACTGAGGCAAAGAGCTGACTGTCACCCACTAAATAGCGTTCGATGGTGGTCCGTGCTCACATCTCGAGCACGATGTCTCTCGTCAATAGCCCTACCCTTGTAGTGTCTAATGCCTCACATCATGAACTGCTAATGGCCTACATGAACAACAACGAGCTCAAGAAGTGCATCTGACCATCCGTGTCCGCCTCGGTGGGTGACAACACCGTCCGACGTTACGCAGCTCCTACTCAGTACGTACCAGTACACCACGCTTACGAAAATATAACTTCCGGGCACCTCGTACTTGTTGCTCGCGACACGGGGTGCTAGCTGTCATCTCGTCTGCCAATAAGCACTTCTGGTTCTGCGTCTCCGCTGCACTCCAAATACGTCTAGTACCTCTCGTCCATCAACTTGAGATTTGCAGATCTAAGGCTGGAGGTAGAACTATGTCGCAGCTTTGCTGAGCGGATCATGATATTCGCCACCTGTTTATGCTACAACCCTCTTCCTCCCGGCAACATTGTACCTGATTAGACCTCTTAGGCGCAACTACCCTGACCTTCTTGCTCTCCCAATTATCAGTAGAGGATCGCACTAGCATCTGCCTTAACAACCATTCCAAAGAGTCAACTTCAAAATCTGATTCCACTACCATGTCTTTCAGCTACCGCTATTACCCATCCGAACCTCCGAACAATCAGAGACCGCAAATATCACGCCGCATTCTACGACTCCATGACCGCAAAGGTTCTTGGCGGCACAAGTTGCATCTCCTCCAGCTCCTTGATGACCTACCGCAACCCTTCGTCTGGCGGCCTTATCGGTCTATTCCCAGTCTCAATCGCGGCGAAGGGTGCAGACGAAGCCATCACTGGCGTTTTGGGCCACTTCAAAGACACACAATCCATTCCCAACCCCCCCAAAGAAGTCACCATCCATGTCGCTGCAGCCAGATTCAACTGCGCTTACGAGCAATATGCGCGTCGATACATTGCTGTCAAGCAGGCTGGATTGAGCGAGGAGCAGCTTCACGCTATCGGGAACAAGGAGCAACCTGATGCATCAGGTGAGGCTGCTACTGTAACGTGGCAATAATGTGCGAATTGGTTGGTTGAGAAAGCTGGGCCGCTGCTTCAGGATCTGTATGAGGCGTGGTGTAGCGTGTTGCGGAAGGAAGGTTCGATGCGGATGATTCAGTATGTCGGCTTCTGTTGCTGTGTATATTTGATGCATGCGGTCGGTTTGTCTGAGACCGAGGAGTAGGATGCAGCGTGTGAGTCTAGCTCATTGAGCAACGTCTGCTACCATTGAACCTCTCTTTGGCGTTTGATTTCCATCATCAATGGCGTCGTTTCTGTTCATGCGCTCGAGCTTCTCTTGAACCTCCGCGATGTATGGTCTAGCATAGCGGTTTCGGTGTGTTGAGCTTACGGCAGCTCATGTTGTCGACATCTTCCTGATTCATCAACCAACAAAAGGTCTAACTGCTTTGCCCCGTCTTCTTTAGACAGGTGTTCAGTCCACCAATTGAAGTGAGCAGCAATACGGTCCTTGCTAGCTGTTCTCAGCTCCGCAAGATTCTTCGCATAAGTATCAGCGCGATTGATTAGCAAATGGCCATTAACCACCTGCGTTTGGTCAAGGAGGACAACATTCAGCCCGGCAGCAGAACTGGCTAGAGTGGTCGTCGGAACCATATTCGGGGATATTCCACCGGGCAACGGCTCTACCATATGAGCACGTCCGTCGTTCAGCAAGACATCCTGAAAGGTCATATATGTTAGACTTGGTGTCTCAGAAGTAGGGGTAGAAGTCATGTGCCTTCTGATGTTTCAGAGGTCTTGTGATGGCTTCTATACATGACCTTGCTCACCATTGCACGTTGGTCATCCTGGAAGCCCTTCGGCTGCAAAACCCATGGTAACGACCATAACTCGAGCATCCTGGACCAGAGAGCAATCGTCTTGGGGTTACTTCTCATCCAAAAGATTCCGTTACAAATTGGTGGAAAGTACGGCCCTCTTCGGCGCTCATCCAAGAAGGCATTGTGCGCCTGATAAAATTCTCGAGCATCGGTGCTGTATACGATATCGATGTCGGCATCATCGTCGGGCTTGATCACCAGCGGTGACTGCCAGAACACTGTATCCGCGTCGAGCATGAGAATATCAAAGCCAGCGGAGAGGATATCTATATAGAACTTCGGTCTCTCGCGCATCTGATATGATATATGAGTTATTATGATCTATGTGACGTGTATACGACCTATACTGACCATGCGTTTGTAGGCCGCTGTATCTCCATGAAGATTCTGATTTTCTCTTGCCGCAAACAAGCTGGGATCGTGATACGTCGTGTAATTCCGATGGCTAAGATACTTCTGCGAATCAAGATCCAGCGCCCAGAAGACAATATTCGAGGTATCGAAACTCGTCGAGTGCAGAGAGCACAGTAAGTTCTCAACCCACCGTATCATGCCGATATTGGTGGGCACAACGACGACCGTTTTATTGATGGCATGGCTGGCCAGGACGTCCTGATCTGCAGTGGGTATTCCCGATACACGACCGGATTGAGAAAGCGTCGTGGTCCAGGGAGAATTCAGGATTAGGTAAATGCTTGAGATGCATAATACGCTGCAGAAGACAAGGAGGTGAAGTCTCTTTCGCAGAAGGCGTCTGAGGTCCATGATCCGATGCGGTTCTTCGCAGCGAACAGCAACGGACCTGACTTATTGCGTGTTCACGAAGTGATGGCAAGGTTGAAATTGCTTTGGGCAAGTAAGAGCGTGCTCCAGCGTGGCAGCGCCATTCGTGGAGGTCCGGAGTCTCTCCACATCTCACGGAACACCCGCGAGATCACGCGAAATCGCGCTCTTCCGGCGTACCGCTTTTAGACCTCGAGGACATCAACATTAGGAACACGAGGCGAAGCCTGGGCGTTGTTTGACGCATCTCAGCCGTGCTCTACCTAGTGCTGCTAACGACCAGGAGTCCCAAGAATTTGCTAAGATGAAATTGAGCAGCAGTGGCCCCCACTATGAGGCAGATAAAGGACTGGTGGCGCTGGCTGGTGTTGTCGGACTGGTCGCAGGTCTGCTTTTCCTGCGCTCCTTTTTGCTGGACTTACTACCTTTTCTCTCCTCCTTGTTCCTCTCCGTCTTGCTAGCCTTTTCCTGGGTGAACACAGCAGGCGGTGCCGGGCCTCTAAGTGCTTCCTCGATCTTGGGGCCGACGACACGCGAGGCCAGCGCCGTCTCCTTTTCTATTCGAGCTTTGACAGCTGCAGCTTCTTCATCTCTGCGTTTCTTGACGGCTGCGTTTGAGGTTGCAAAGCGGAAACTGCCAGGCTCGCCTTGAAGCGGATTTTCGTCCATGTAATCGTCGCCGTACCGTATACAGTCTTCCAACGACCTCTTCAACAGCGCAGCATCATGTGCGCTTGATGAAGCAGCAGCACTACTGATAGTGGCGTCAGGCTGAACAGACCCCGACCTGATTGACTGCGAATCAGCTCCCGGTGCTAAACTGCCCTCGCGTGATCGGGCTGGCGTTCCAGGAAGTGATGCATTGGTCGCTGTGGTTCTGAACGCTCGGGGCAAGTAGTGGTAACCGGTAGCTGGGGAATACCTAGGCAGTCCGTCTGCAGTGTCGAAGAACTTGTTCAGACTGCTTGCAGCCGATAAGAGACGATTGCCAATGACGTCGAACACACTTGGAGCTTGGAATATCACCTCTCCTGCAATGTAGTAGGTGCCTAGTATGGTCAAGTCCCAGGTCTCCCCTCCATCTAGACTCTTCTCCATCAGGATGTGCGAGGGTCGACTGTACGATTCACGTGGTGCTCGCTGTCGATCCTGTTTTCGAATAGTGTAGATGCCAGTTGTCATGCCCTGGGCTGAAAGTGCTGGATCTGGATGCGGTTGCGGTTGACCTACAATCATATATTCGATACCAGGCCGGCGTCGAAGGTTGTCCTCGAATGCTTGTCGGCTCATGATCATCTGGAATGTATTCATATCTGTTCTGGATTGGTCGATGAGAAGACCGTTCTTGGTTTCCCAATCGAAATGCACGTCGAGTGACTCGGCGAAATAGCGATGAATCATATTCTCGTCCATGTACTTTCCGCCGACTTCTGGGCTCATCCACCACCCTATGATGTCGGGCCTTGACCAAGCGATCTCGTCCAGAGGCTCCTTACCGGTAGCCATGATGACTGCTGTTGGGCAGATGCCGTCCACAACCAGGCTCACGACCACTACGACTTACTGGCGCCGTCCGGGGATTTGATCAGGTCAACCAGTGATGGAAATCAACACTGTACTCGAAATCGCGTTTGTTGAGCTGCGGAAGCATCCGCAAGCATGCGACAATCACGAGAATGCGACCAAGATATTCAGTGTCGCGTGCTGATGTCTGCTATTGTGGCAGTAAGCATTACTTGTTGTTGTTGTTGTTGTTGCGGTGTTGAACGACAACACGGCAGAGCTGGAAGTCGAAATGGCACTTCAAGCACACACATGCACACCCCTGCTAGTCGCGGCAACGGCCCCGCCAAACTCAATTTGACCTGACAGGCTGCAACCTGCACGAACGGCATTGTCTGGATCTCTTTCTGATTCGTTATCGCGGAGAGACTGTCGGGTGCATCGCATGTTCACACGACGATAGCGATGCCAATTGCCGCCGCAAGATAACCCCGAGCTACTGTTCAACCTCCGGCTGGCTCTCGTCATGCCGCTATGTCTGCAGACTCCAAACTTCCCAAATGGCCCAAGTGGCCAACACACAATGCGCCTCGTGTCTGGTTCCTGACTTGTGCAAACAGCCCCATCGGCGTCTCCCTTTGCAGGCATCTGCTCCAACATGGAGACTACGTGACTGCGGGCGTGCAGCCTGTGGAGTTCGAGAGAGAGGAGGAGCGGAGTAGGGACTTCAAGGACTTTCTGGAAGAGCTGGCATCTGTCGGACAAGCCAAACAAGGAGCTGACGAAGACATCAGCGAGGATGTTCTGGACAACAGGCGCAAGGAGAGGCAGGAAAAAGAAGAAAAGGAGAAAGAGCTTTGGCGCAGTCGTCTAAGAGTCGTCGCTCTTGATGTGAAGATTATAGGACAATGCCAGTCTGCAGTCGCTGAAGCAGTGCGCTGCTTTGGGCGCGTCGACATCCTCTTTTGCTGCCAATCCGAGGTTGTTGTCGGCACTGTAGAAGAACTGTCGCAGAGTCCGCGAACGCTGAGCCTAGTCAAGGATCAATTCGAAACCAACTTTTTCGGCCCGGTAAACATCATCAAGGCTACGCTTCCAGTCTTCCGATCGAAGAAGAACGGCCATGTTGTGTTACTGACTGCTATTACGGGCCATCTAGGAACACCCGGGTTGAGTATGCATTGTGCTTCGCAATGGGCGATTGAAGGATACTGCGACAGCCTGGCCTACGAGATCGCTCCATTCAACATCAAGATGACGATAGTGCAGCCCAACATGGAGATCAACGTGCTCACCCATCGCATCACTTCGGCGCCGCCCATGGCTTGCTACACAGAGGAGAGCAATCCAGCACCGCTTTCCCGTAATATACTCTCTTCTCTGCTGGATCGTATTGAGGGCGCCGCAGAGCCTGTGACCGGAGATCAACTGCACTCGGAGGAGGTCCAAAGTCTGTACCCTCCCCTGAACCGCGGCATGAAGGAAAGACTAGTGGCTGAGACTGTGCATGCCGTAGCTGCGATAGGTGGACACGACAATCCTCCAGCGCGACACATCGTGGGCATAGAAGGTGTTACGGCGGTCAAGGAGAAACTCAAAACTGTCAGCGAGGAACTAGAAGAATTTGCTGAGTGCAGCAGTGCTGCTGACATTGAGAAGAACGAGGAACATGCCACGCCATCGCATGCTATGTCCCTGTCGGGCTCATGAAGTATTTCTGAGCATGCACCTACACATAGTAGGTGTCTCTGACCCATCCTAGGAGTAACGATGAAGTGACTGTCTGGTTGCAAATCCTGCCGCGAAAACGCTTGAGCCACGAATGACCCTTCCGATAGATGAACCAGCCTCTGCCCACTGACCACGACAAGCTCTTACAGACTAGAGATTCGAGCAACACTACGACGAACGAGCCCAATACCTCCATACGATGAACGTAGGATGACCATGAGTACGGGACTGCTGCATGTCAGCAGACGAACGCGAACTTTAAAAGCAATCGCGCAAGCTGTGCGAAGATGCCCCGCTTTCTCAAAGTTCGTTCTCCACGGTGTGTGATGCGGCGACCACGCTACTCTGCCTCGCCGGCAACCCAGCCCAGGGTTTCTTCTCCACTGACTTCGAGTCTCCCTACCACGAGCACACGCTGCCAATTCGTACTTCTTTCACGATTACTCTCGATCATCAGAACAACGCGTGTTGCGGACGAATTTGCGAGGCGTGGCGACGAGCGCCGATCATGAGGCGCACCTTGGCATAGCATTGAAAGAGAAGGTCCTGTTTTCACATCACAGCTGAAAGAGCTTGCTGCACGACTCGGGATGGCTGTCGAAGCACAAACAGCGCAGTCGCTACCGCCTACTTCGGACCCGGGTACGCATGGCGCTGAGAGCAGCAGTGCGACAAAACAGCTGAGGCGCGCATGTGACTGCTGTAGGAAGCGGAAAGTCAAGTGCGATGGCGCGGAGCCATGCAGCCCCTGTAAGAAGGCGTCGATACGCTGCGCGTATCTACAACCACCGAAGAAGAAGGGCCCAAAGGGTTTGCGAAGCGCCCGAGTCCTGCATGCACTGCGTCGAATCGACGACGACGCAGCATCGCAGAGCTCGAGGAGTCCATTGAGCCCCAGCGGACATGAGCCTTTTGGAAACTGGCAGTGGGGATCTAATGGCGCGTCAACAGCCGGAATGACATCGCACCACACTCAGACGACGCATCCAGACTCTCCCGAAACCTTATCTGGTCCACATACGAGTGTTGCCCCAGACCAGCATCAATATTATCAGCAGATGCCCATAGCCATGCCACAGCAGCCACGGTTGCCTCAAGGACTACCAGCAATCAAGCGCGACCCGGTGCAGCAGTCCGGTTGGTCCCCCTTTTCTGTCGATTCCGTAACAAGCAGCAGTCCTCCTAGAAATGGCACGATATCGCAGATCCTATCGCCTACTTCTTATACTTCAGAAGTCTATCAGAGCCGCCATGTTTCTGGAGAAACGTTCCTGCCATATATTCAGCTCTTTTTCAACCACATGTATACGATCATGCCTGTCATTGACCGCGCGATTTACCTGGACCCCAAGTTGTACTCTACGAGCAGTTGTCTGAGTCGTGAAATGTATTGCTTCCTGTGTTCGCTTTGCGCTGCGACTGTCGTTCAGCTGGATGACTCCATACCCCAACCACCGCCGCCACATCCGACCAGGAAGGCAGATCATCTATTTGCAGAAGAGTGTCTACGAGAACGCAGGACGTTTGATTACGTGGAAAGCATGTCGACTTTAAGCATAATGACTTCCTTCTTTTTGTTCGCATATTACGGGAATCATGAAAAGCACCTGCAAGCCTGGCATTACCTGCAAGAAAGCATTACATTCGCAGAAAACCTGAACATGGACGATGAGCTATCATATGAGACAGTGGACTCTACGAAAGCACAATGGCGCCGACGCCTTTACTGGCTGCTGTTTATAACGGAACGCGCATACGCTGTACAGCGACGGAAGCATACAAGGTTGCATGCGTCGGTCGCATTACCCGCCGTGTTCGAAAGTGAAGACCCGCAACTCTTGAGTGGGTTCGTCAATTTGGCCAATCTTTTCAGTGCTGTAGATGAGTCTTTCGTGAGCGCTTGGAGAGGGTCTCGCCGAGCGAGCCTGAACGATGAGGCATGGTTGGCCAAGACTCAAAAGCAATTGGACGCAACAGCACAGCAAGTAGGCACAGGCGAACTTACAGAGACGCAACACCTTGATATTAGTGTGACGAGAGAATGGTTACACGTTCTGGCATGGCAGATGGGAGTATCAAATGGATTAATTTGGGGACAGGGCGAAGGTGGCATGCGCCTTGACTACCCAATCGAGCTTGCTAGGAAGGTTGTGGAGATCATTTCGAAGGCTAGTCCGATGGCACTGGATAGTCATGGCATCGGTATGGAGCAAAAGCTTTCCGACATAGCCGGCTGTCTTGCAGATGTTTTGAAGTGCACTGCCGGCGACACCTCTACGACGTTCCTCGAAGGCAAACAATACCTCACGATTCTCCTGGAAAAGCTCTCCAGCATGCGTGGCAAGGAATCACGCTACCTCAAGCCATTAATGACTAAGGTAGATGGTCTGGTCGGCTATAGAATCAATGACATGAATCTATTACTGCCAAGTGGATCCGCTAGTGCGCCGCAGATCTCAGAAGTGTTCGCGCCGAGCAGTCCACGTTGGAATATGATCGAATCTGTGAGCATGCTCAGAACGCTGAGCTTCTGTGGCACTCTCGGCTTGCCAGGAGTGAAAGTGCTTGAAGAGGAACACCGACGTCCTAGCGTGAGAGTTCTTGAGGAGAGTGAACTCCTCACTATCCAGCCTTGGCTTAGTCAAGGGACAGTGTGATCGAGATAGCTTGCGGCACAGATGTACAACATACTTGCGGAACGTCGAGATGTATGGAAATCCAGGTCCTGCAACGCTTAAACCACACTTGTCCTTACATCGCGATAGATGGTAGGAAGCATTGGTATCGCCCGTGGACGGCGTTGAGATGTATCGAAGTACAGGCGCGATCGTGCTTTACATAACAGTCCATGCTCTACCAGAGACAGGTCGGGCCATGAGGCTCAAAATGAGACATCCATACTACTATTGATCTTCACTTCCACAACACAGGAAGCATCGTATCAAGCACCACAACATGTGTACCACATTTCACCATGAAGCGAGCCGGCCTCGAAGTCCGCCTAAGGCTTGTGAATGAGCCCGCAAACATCCAAGAGTATGTCCCACGAGCCACAGCGCACGCTTCGACCAATCTCTGCTCCCGAAGCAGTACATACCCAACGCCCATCACCGGCCTTTCGACGTCTCTTCGTCAGTCACTGAAGGCTTCAAGCCTGCTCGTAGTACAGTACTCGCCGTGGAGGGGGATATCCAGCCGACCTTGAGCATCGGACATGGAGGCACAGACTTCCAGACCTTGAGCATTTCTTCTTCATCGCAAGAAGTTTGCAAAGGGATCAGCAACCGTCATCAAAGATCCTAGTGCTGCGCGCGGAACTGGAGTGGTTTCCCTATACCAAATTCTGGAGCCTGGACGACTGCTTCTCCGTCTGTGGGTATGATGCGATTCCGCTACCGTTTTGCATGCCAGAGGAGGTCTGCTGGCAAGGCACCACTGTCCGCGTCACAAGGAGGGAGGAATGCTCGAGATCAAGCCAAGATGGCCAGACCGGAGACTCTGATACCAACATAGCACAGGTTCCAAGAACATCGGACATCAAACACGGAGCTGCTATAGAGTTCCGCTTCGGACCATGATGGGGATTGTGACGATGGTGATGAGCCTGACAACATCCAACATGAACTCGACGAGGTAGCAGAGCCTCCAGCACACACCTGAAGAAGCAAGTTCGGCCTTTGACCAGGGAGAGCTGGAAGTCTGAAAGATCACGATGGCGAAGTAGTGGCTAAGCCTGTTTGTTATTGTGCACTGCTTTCATGGTGAGGGATTACGGTATGTCGACTGATCAGTCTCGGAACTCGCAGCCGGATATTTAGCTATGCCTGTGACGATGGCGAAAGTGAATTAGAGCGCAGAACGAGCTCGATATACATGTTCTTCGCTATCAATCCTGGCTACGGATCGGATGTGCTGCGAGCTTGCAGGAGCCGCATTATAGCACGGTCGCGCAGCAACGAAAGGGAATAATGGAGACAGAGGCGGAACTGTGAGAACTCGTACTCTTCATTTTCTCGCATTGAGCTCACCGAAGACGTCATAATCTTCGGTCTTCTCACGTATAAAGCTTGCTCGGGATTTAACTGTCCTTCCGTTTCCTGCTATTCAGGCCACTTCTGAGCCATGGCAAGAAGAGACCCAAGCTGCCAATTCGCCGCCCTAAGTTCACTTTTTTCTCACCGATGCAAATCCTTACTCTTCTTCCGATCGAGACGCCTATTGACAGCACCGAGCACAACTTTGAGGATACCATCGCCGGTCAAGTGCGTTCCCTCAGCGCCAGTGAACGGAACGGTATCCACAATATCTCTCATATCGTCGTCACCTGCGATCTCGGCAAGCTCGTTGTCCAGCTGCTTGAGATGCTTCTTGGCCTCCTCGTCACGACCGACCTGAAAGAACTGTACGCCAATCTGCCACGCTGGAGCGTCAAGCTTATCGAGTCTCTTCGCTGCTGCAATGAGTGGGCTTTCAACGTCGTCGCTGGGCTCGCCATCTGTGACGCAAATGATGTTGATTGGCTTGGTGCCGTTAGTATTGGCCTCGTACTTGCGCAGATATGGCTTCAGGATGGAATTGAGTCGTTGACCAGTTGGTGTACCACCATATGGCCGCACCGTTTGGAAGATTTCATGGACTGTAGCTGAGCTTGTGACGTTGTGGTGGTAGCTCGAGTCTTTGTGGTTCAGGAAGTAGATATCGATGCCGTCTGCGTCGTGGGCAGTACAAATCGGTGTGATAATCTCGAGTGCTTCACTAGTCTCTCGCCACCGCGAACCGTCCATCGAGCCAGAGTCGTCGATCAGAAAGATTGTGTCGAAGCTACTCAGAAATGCATATAGATCGTCAGTGCCTGAATCAGCCGGCGCAGAGAGTGTAACACTAGGCATCGGTGCGGCGTTTGATGCTGGCGAGTATGCTGGCGGCGCATCGGTAGGTCCTCTGATCGCTTTATTGGTGCCTGGCGTGGGTCTTCGAGTTGAAGGAGTCAGATTTTGTTGTGGGTGAGGAACTGGTGCTTGCTTCGCGCTTCCATTTCGTGATATGTCGTTATTGTTGGCGCCTTTGCGACTAAGCTTGTGCCTTAATGAGCTGAACATGCTGATTTGTTGATGTAGTGAAGAGTTCGTGCGGTGCGTCGTTACTTTGAAAGGCGAAAAATCTTCAAAAGAAGAAAGTACGTCAGCCATGGTCTGGTCTTGCTGTTTGTATTATGGTCGGACGGAAGCGGCTTTCAGCAGAGAAGCCTATACCTCTTGCCACTGAAGGGTCAACAATGCTTAAGATGTACTTGGCTTACGATGAAAGAAACAGCTTCGTGCTGGTAGCACTCTTATGTGAAACTCGTCAATACCTTACATGTTCTGCCGCTGGGCGAAGCTAACGCAGCATATGCGACACAGCCTCAAGCCCCATGATACGGGACTCACAACATGGTGGAGCCTTCACTCGCAGCTGCAACATCGCCTTGAGAGTCGCGGTGGCTATTTGGCAGTGCATCGTAGGCGCAGGAAAGGCACACAGGCTCAGCCCGACTTAGCCGAATGCAGAGATCAGCACCCCACAACTTGAGCCCGTGATCGCTAAGCCTCAACCAAATACTCCGGTTAGACGATGATACTGGATCTCGCTGTCGGCGACGAGTGTTCGAGGTAGTAGCGCCCACTCCGTGACCGCCCATGGGCCTGAGGACCCGGCTGAGGTCGGTCGTGTGGCAAGCCATTGATTGTAGGCTCTATAATGCCTATGAACTCCAATGTCTTTCAGCGGCAGTGAACAGTCCTCTTATGGTATCGTGCAGCTCCCTATGGCCTTGATCCCGCCGACGGAACGGATCTTGCTTCCACAGGACAGGCCGCTTCGCGTCAATCCAAGAGTATCTCACTCGATCCTGTTTCCAGCACTCGGAGCAGATTCCAGTATGTGGCAGGTATGCAGCAACCAGGTCGAGCAATGGTATTAGCCTCGTCCTGATGCCGCAGTGCGAATGATTCCTGTCGATCTGATATTCGGGTACTTGTCGGAACGATTCGAGCAGAGCATGTATGTCACCCTCAAAGGGTAGTGGTGCATCAGCAGCATTGTAAATGGTGCTCTGGATCCACAGTGTGCCTATACGCAAGAAGAATCGCATCATCTCGCCCAGCTGAAAAGAATCGCATTGGCCTGAATTGTCATAACCGAGCTTGCATTGACGCTCTCGCGAGGTGTACAGTCCAATAAAGTATCCTTGCAAGGATTGAATCGTCTCCAAGATGCAGTCTCGGCGGTACGCGATCTCGTCTTCCAGGCGCGAGGGCAAACTCCACCACATAGCAGCACTCTCGTCTGTCTCTTCTTTGCCAATCCAGCCCTTGGACACCATGCGTGCTGTGTACTTGTCCAGCCATGGCCCGTATCCTACAAGTGCTGCAACAAGCACTCTTTGCCTAACCTTCTCTTCCGACAGCCCGCCGTCCATCTTTGTGGTCGTCTTACCGTCGATAGTTTGCATGAACTTCTTGCGTTGAACGTATGCTCTTACACAATCTAGTGCATCGAAGCGGTCTGCCACGATTGCCAAGTTGGCAAGATTCGCGATTGGAGGCGCGGCTATGTCTTTGCCGTGGAGGATGCTCAGGAAGTCCATGCATAGAGGCGCGATCGATTTCACAGCGGAGATCCGCCCGACGTCCTCGATCTCGATCGTAGGCAGCTCTTGCACGGGTGCTTCGCCGACGCTTTTGTATCTCTGGCAAAGGGCAGCATGTTCCTTTGCTAAACGCTCTGCCTCGCCAAATCGTCCCGCTAGTAGTCCTGCAAAATACCTTGAACTGCTCTTCAAGACTGCCGAGCTGGTGCGGAAGCGAGAACCATGGCTGGGAGCTTTGTTTTGGTGGCGCAATGATAGGACGATGTCGCCGGCTGCTACCACCTCAGATACGTCGTCTGAGCCGCTGGTATGGCTCTCAACAGGTGATGAAGACCAGACAGAAACCCTGCCAGGAACAGCTTCCGTAGACGGTCTGGCCACCATGGCTCAGACCAGGGAAGGTGTTCCTAGATGTGCCTATAATGCTCGCCTTTGCGAAGGCGCACGGAAGTCGTACTCAAGGATAAGGCCAGAACATTATGGCGGAGGCAAGGGCGCAGGCGATTATTGCTGTGAAAGATGTTGGGAAGGAGAAAGCATTTCCTTGAAACATGATATCGGATCTCGCTTATTCAGCGCAACCCGGTTCTGTGGAACATTCGCCACGCGGCTTCCTCTTGCGAAGTCAATACGTACATATTTTTGTCCCAAACGTGCTCGTCACGCATACCAGGCCGGATTGTCAGGGCCTGTGTCTGGCTATCTACTGTAAAGCTACTTCACGCGACATTCCCTTGTTATCGCCCCGGTCCTGAATTTGCCTTATTGACGCTTGGCAATTTCCTCTACTCCGCCACATCATGAGGACTACCCCCTAGAATGAGTGACCTCGACTTTCGCAGTCTTGTTCTCGTCGTCAACACGATCTTGGCTGGCCTGGTCACTGTCCAGTGCCTCGTTATCGCTCCTACTGGCATTTTGCTTCATCAGTGGCCAGTGGCCACGCCTTTCAAAAAATCCTAATGCTCCGAAGGCAACGATCACTGTCAGCCAGTACAAGTTATACGATATTACCGAGCCATAGGTGGCAGAGTTGGTCCAGCCGAAGATCGAGTTGAAGATACCCCATCCACCTCCGCCATTAACTTCTGGGTTACAGCAGTTGACATGCCAGACACTCTTTCGAATATCGTACGAGCCCGGCCCAGATCCAGTCTCGGCTGCATCACCACCAGTGAGCTTGCTCCATTTGTTCATCTCGAATGCCCATACCGCCTTAGAGAACAGGCCGGCCGCGACGAGATAGAGGAAGCAGGTTGAGATGATCAGGAAGACCTGCAACTTGGCAGTGTTCCCGCCGCTATTGCCGGTTATCTATGACGAATCCCAGCAAACTTGGGATGAGCCTTACCGATAGATGATGTACCCGATAGCGCAACCAGCTAGCAAGCCGCAGATGACGGCGAGGGGTATGGACGATGCTGGAAGTCCAAGACCAACACCACCTATGAAGATAACGGCCTCGAGCCCTTCACGCAAGACGGTTATGAAGGGCAGCAGGAACATGGCATACTTTTCGCACCAAAGCTTGAAACGAGATTTCATGCCCAGGCCTTGCCCAGAGTTGTGCTGCTCAAGTGCTTGTGCAATTTTGGCTCTCCACTTGTCCTGGAGCTTAGACACGCGTAGGAGGCCGATGCCCATGACGGTGATTATGATCGAGGCGATGAGGCCAAAGACGCCTTCCCAGATGTCCTCGGTCTTGCCATAGATATCCTTTCCTAGGCCGTAGAAGGTACCGATGAACGCGCCTCCGATGACGAGACAGATTAAGAGCCCGAGTCCTATGCCCCACCAAATCTGTTTGAGGAGTTTCTTGTAGACTGTCTGGTCCCGCTCTGGGCCGCCAATGCTTTGCTTGAGGAATGCCAACAAGATGGAAACAATGATCGTGCATTCGAGGCATTCTCGGAAGCAGATGAAGAAGACTAGGGCGATGTTAGCCAGCTCACTCGAGCACGACCACCAACATGGAAGCGAACAAACCTGGAACTGCGAAAACGTTCGATACCATCCTCGCCGTACGCCAAACCACTGGATAGCAGTGTGGTGTGGTGTGGGACGCTCTGATGTGGATCTCACCGAGAGATCAGATCATCAGATTAATAAAAAAAGGCTGTGACGAGAAGAAGGCGCTGTGGACGAACACGGTCCAGCGTTGTTTCCCTGCAGGCGGCAAGTCACGCGAGGAGAGCGACTTCGGCTGCCACAATGGCGCGCTTGCACAAAGTATGGTCGACCAGCTTGTCGCGGACTGGAAGTGAAATGATGAAAGGTGGCATGATGCGTTTCACCCACCCCGTCCACCACGAGCATGCTGCAGTGCGCGCCTGCCGTGTGCTATTTCCCCCCCTGCTGCACGCGAGCACGAGTGGCCGAGGTAACTCTGGTGGCAAGTGTTCCTTCCACGAGAACTACTGTAATGAAGTGGCATTCATTGTTGGTTTTGCTATGTACATGTACCGTGTACGTGCCCAATACCCACTTCCTGCAGCTGGATCGCCGAGGGACCGCCCGAGCTTAAATAAACACGGCAGCTACGCCCCACGCCTAGGGAGCTCATCCGCTCGGCCACTCACAACTTCGTCCAGCCGCAATGATATGATCAGAAAGTATTATCTTATCAGATAGTCGCCTCGCCCCCAGCATTTCCAACGTCCGCGGCTACCGCCATCGTCAGACGTGTACAAGGATCATAAGGTATCCCCAGATCGAAGCACCTTCCCAGCCTATACCCCCATTGATCGGCTCGTCACAAGCTTTTACATCCTCCGACCTCCGTGCTCGGACACCAGCCACGAGCTGGAGCACTCTCGTTGCGGCAGAGCTCTTATCGGCGGATCACATCTGATAATTCTTCGTGAGGCTGTCATCTGTGAACGCACTCATTGAACAGAGAGAGAGAGTCATGCTGGAGACTGCCTAGCTTCGTCGATCTTGTCAACGTGATCGAGCATGGCGCGCTCCACTGCCTCCGCAGCATGTCTCCTTGCCGGCTCCCTAGCATGTCTGGCAACGGCAGCGACCGTGACACACGACTTCAACGTCACCTGGGTCACTGCAAATCCAGATGCACAGCAGCCCCGGCCGGTTATTGGCATCAACAATGCTTGGCCACTGCCACTGCTCAACTTCACCAAAGGAGACAACGTAGTCATCAACATGAGCAATCAGGTACGAAGCGTGTTTTCCCTACCTAGAGTCTAGCTAACCCAAAGCATAGCTCGGCAATCAGAGTACAAGCCTGCACTTCCACGGACTCTTTCAGAATGGAACGAATGAGATGGACGGCCCAGTCGGTGTGACGCAGTGTACGTGAGCCAAAGGATACAAGCATCTTCTGTCTGTGCTCGAAACATGCGCTGACACTTTGCTTGAAGGTGACATTCCGCCTGGCTCTACATTCACATACAACTTCACTGTGGGTCATCGACGAGCTTTTGCTCACGTAGCAGATACTCACCGCTGTATAGGTAGATCAGCCCGGTACCTATTGGTATCACTCACACAGCCGTGGCCAATACCCTGATGGTCTCCGTGGACAATTCGTTGTACACGATCCAGACAGCCCGTACTCGGACCTGTACGACAAGGAGGTGGCCATTACGCTGTCTGACTGGTATCACGACCAGATGCCTGGTCTTATCGCCAAATTCATCAGCGTGGAGAATCCCACTGGTGCCGAACCTGTTCCCAATTCTGCCTTGATGAACGAGACACAAAATCTTACAGTCTCCGTCGAGCCGGGTGTGAGATACTTCTTCCGCATGACGAACGTGGGCGCATTCGCAGGGCAATACTTCTGGATTGAAGGTCACAACATGACCATCATCGAGGTTGACGGTGTCTACACTGAACCTCAGGAGGCAGGACTGATCTACATCACCGCGGCACAGCGTTATGGCTTCATCGTGACGGCCAAGAACGACACGACCGCAAACTTTCCCATGGTTGGAAGCATGGATACCGCTTTGTTCGACTCATTCTCACCGGACCTGCAATACAATGTCACTGGGTGGCTGGTCTACGATGAGAACAACATGAATCCTGATCCTCAGACTATCGACAGCTTCGATGACGTCGAGTTCGACGACACCGAGCTTGTCCCGCAAGATGGCCTCGAACTGTACGACCAGGTAGATTACTCTTTCAATCTGAATCTCTCGATGAACAATCTGGGCAACGGAGCGAACTATGCGTGGTTCAACGACATCACCTACGTCTTACCGAAAGTGCCTACTCTGTACAGCGCCCTGACGACTGGTGAGTTTGCCAACAACGCCACCGTCTACGGTCGCGATACCAATTCTTTCGTACTGCCGCACAACCAAGTCATCGAGATTGTGTTGAACAACATGGATTCCGGCAAACATCCATTCCATTTGCATGGCCACAACTTTCAAGTTATCTATCGCAGTCCCGAGGATTCAGGCACCTACGACACCAACAACCATACTGCCTTTCCGGAGAAGCCAATGCGACGAGATACTTTCTGGGTCAGGCCGACTGGCAACTTCGTTATCCGGTTCCGAGCAGATAACCCGGGGTAAGGACTCGCAGAAGATTTGTCAACGTATGCCGGTACTGACGTTCAATAGAGTATGGCTTTTCCACTGCCATCTTGGTAAGATCCGCCCAATGGCGGTGAATGATATGCCGGTACTGACGTCCGATAGAATGGCACCTGCTTAGCGGTCTTGTCGCAACAATGGTCGAAGCACCGCTAGAGCTTCAGAAGACCGTGACAGTTCCTCAGCAGCATTACGACGTGTGTGCTGCTGCTGCAACTCCTACAGCCGGTAACGCTGCTGCGAATACAGTGGATGCACTGGACCTTGACGGACAGAACCTCAGCGTCGCCCCGCTACCCGCCGGCTTCACGGCGAAGGGCATCGTAGCACTCGTGTTCAGCTGCGTCGCCGCGCTCCTCGGCATGGCTGTCATTGCATGGTAAGTGTTTTTACCACATCGCTCCACCTTCGTATGTGACCTCGTACTTCTCGTAGCGGGGTCGTACATCGGTTAGAGACTTTCTTCGTCGTGTATGATCAAAAACAGAAGCTGACATGATCTGAAACGCAGGTATGGAGCCGCTCCGCTATCAGGTGTAGAAATGGCGCAGAGTCGAAGATTTGTTGCAAAAGCAGGCGGTTCCACGACGTGATGTTGTTTCGAGGGGGTGAACGTTTCCAGCCATGTTGATGCGTGTTGCCTTTCTATTGCAAACGTCATGGCGACACCAGTGGCGTCCAATGTGCGCACGAGAAGTGGTATGCTTTGCTGTGTTCTGCAACCCATGGTCACGGTTGAGCCCTGCCATTATTGTACCTTGCCGTAGGGATGGGGTTCCCAGCTTGCCAGTCCGTACGAAGATCTTCTGTGTATCCTTCATGCAGATCTTCCAAAACTTCATGGCGGCACAGGCTGCGTTGTCGAGATTGATCGGAGCAGGGTTGAAGCCTATATACGTACCAGTCATCTGATGGAATATTCTCGGGAACGGTATATCGCTCCCCTAAGTTAACGATAGCATGCATGTAAATGTGATGGGATCGGCACATAGAATATACGCGAGCACATACATAGTTATGCATCTTGGTGCAGGATCTGCCGTTGCACGACATAGACGACCCCGGACCCGCGCCATCGGCAACTGGTGGGAAGGAGGCTTTCTATGGCCGCCGATGGACCATTGCATTGCATTGCATTGCATTGCGGGCCGCGGCGAGCTGGAGATCGACGCGAAAGTTTCCAGGCAGATGAAGAGGGCACGGAAATGAGATATGTACATACATTAACTTAACGTTAGTACAGTACCGTGCATACATGGACACCTGATGGCTTCGTGTAGTATTATATAACCTCAACACAACCCATATTCGTGGGGCACGGGTAGAACTAGTGGAAGGTTTGCTGTGCCGCATTGCAAGATTGTGTTTGGCGGAGCTGCGACATATTACGACTACTTTTGCTCTTGTCTGTCCTGCACCTGGGACCTGCTCCTTCTGCTTCGTCTCTTGGTCACTCACTGCAGCAGATCATATCAAATCAGATCAGATCACATCAGGTCAGAAACACCTTCTCGCCTGCGCGGAGTGGAGCGGAGTGGAGTGGAGTGGAGTGGCTTTGCGCGCGATTCACGCTCCTTCTGCTGGCAGATCTCCCATCACTGTCACATGCCGCCAACATGTCTCGACATCATCCCACCTTGAGCCAGTCCTACTACGAGCGATCCGAGCAACCCAACGTGACCCCGCTCGCCAACTATCTCCTCCGACTCATCCACGTCAAAAAGACAAACCTCTGCGTCTCGGCCGATGTCACAACCACGCATGAGCTGCTCGCCATCGCAGAAGACGTCGGAGAACACATATGCGTCCTGAAGACGCATGCCGACATCATAAAGGACTTTGGCGACAAGACGATCCGAGGTCTGAATGATGTGGCTAGACGGAAACACTTCATCGTGTTTGAGGACAGGAAGTTTGGAGATATTGGAAATACCGTACAGCAGCAATACGTGGGAGGACCTCTGACCATTGTTCGATGGTAAGTTGCTTGCTGTGGGCGTCAAGACGCCCGTCCGTCCCATGGCGGACACCTCGTACGGCATGGTGAACAAAAGTATTTTCGTCCAGCTAACCACAGTTGGCAGGGCTCCCATCGTGAACTGCCACATCTTCCCTGGGCCCGCTATCATAACTGCTTTGTCTCAAGCAGCACAAAAGGCGATTACTGCATTCAATACCTCCGTACACACAAGCATATCTGCATCGCCTACAGCATCACTAGCAGACGGTGCAGAGGACGAGAGCCACGATGACGACGATGCTAGCAGTGATGAGCAAGATGAAGCTGAAGATGAAGATGAATACCACGGGAACACACGCAAGCAATCCGTCGTCTCGGTCAGCACCACGATCAGCTTCAAATCAGAAGCACTATCACCAGTACCCAATCCCCGGTCTTCAATTTCAAGAATCGACGATGACGACGACGACGAAACCGAGGATCCCGATGGCCTGAAGAATCTAGGACCGCCACCATTCTACCGCTCCTTACTCCTGCTTGCACAAATGTCCTCAGCCGACAACTACTTCACCCCAGAATACACAGTCGGCTGTCTCAAGCACGCGCGAGACCACAAAGATTTCGTCATGGGCTTCATCGCGCAGAAGTCGTTGAACGAAGAGCTGGACGACAACTTCATCACCATGACCCCGGGAGTGCAACTGCAGGCTGGTGGCGATGGTCTTGGCCAGCAGTATAACACGCCACAGAAAGTCGTTGGAGAAGCTGGCTCAGACGTGATTATTGTGGGGCGTGGAATCATTGCTGCTGGGGATCGCAAAGCTGCTGCGCTGGAGTATCGGAAGCAGGCATGGGAGGCGTTTCGTGAGCGTGTACGATCGTTAAGGAAGCAGCGACGTTGAAGCGATCAGTTGCTGCCATGTCGAATGCGTTCAAGCGTTTCGCGATCCAAGCATGTGCTGGGGCACAGCATAGACGCGGAGTTTTTTTTTTTTTAAATTTGGTCACCAAACTTGGTAGTCCTGCGCAAGCAGTCAACGAGAACCATGAGGCATTGAGGATTGTGATTGCGAGGCATGTTGTTGTCGCTTGAAACGGCTCAATTGAGATTCGACGTTCACGACGGCAGAGCAGCTTAGATATACTATGCTGCGATACAGGGAGAAACCCGTACTGCTGATTAAAAGCCAACTTGTTACAGACTCAAATCGGCTCTGTCAAACTCTATCCAAACTCCTCGCTACTCCCCTTTCGAGCGTTCGCAGCCTTCTTGCCACCGGCAGCCTATGCGCTAGTAAAGACCACATCTTAGGCAGTAACGGCTTGCTCTGCCGACAACCACGATCCATCCATCCATTTCCTCATCATTGCCACTTGTATTGATACCCAGCATGATCATCCAGTAGATGACTCTGCCCAAAGAAAACCTCCCTAGCCGTGGCGCCCTCCCTGTCCACCTTCGTCCTAAACAACCCTCGCCTCTGCAGCTCCGGTATCAAGAACTCTGCGATGTCCTCGAAGCTGCCCGGGCTCACCACGTGCGCCAGATTGAACCCGTCAACACCAGATATCTCCGCCCACCTCTCGAGCTGGTCGGCCACTGTCTTGGCACCACCGACAATCTTCGGCATCATGCCTCCGATCAGGAGATAATCCACGATCCGTGACTTCGTCCACTTGAGGCCCTCGCTCCCAGGCACCGTCGCGTTCCAGCGCTGGACTATGGATCGTACGGCCGTCGCGTCAGAGAATGCAAAATCCTCGTCGTCCGGATGGTGAGACAGGTCGATACCGGTCCAGCCGCCAAACAAGGCCAGAGCACCCTCCCGATTGCCATACGACAGGAATTCCTCGTACTTCTTCTGTGCCTTTTCGTCCGTCTCGTCGACCACGACTGTAATTCCAGCCATGATCTTGAGGTGGTCCGGATGGCGGCCTTGTGCTTTGGCCGCGTCCCTCAGAGCGTCGACGGAAACTTTCGTCTTGTCTGGCGTTTGTCCACCTACAAATATGGCTTCGGCGTGCTTGGAGCCAAACGCGGTCCCGACTTTGGACGTTCCGGCTTGGAATAGAAAGGGTGTTCTCTGAGGAGACGGCTCGCAGATGTGTGGTCCTGGAACTTGGAAATACTTTCCTTTGTGGTGGATTTGCCGTACTTTGCCAGCCACTGCGAACTGACCAGCTTTCTTGTCGCGTGGCGCAGCATCGTCTTTCCAGCTACTTTCCCAAAGCTGTGTGGCCATGTCAGCAGGTAAGATGGAAGGTCCGCGGGAAGAGTCAGTCGCACCTTGTACAGCACTTCCATATACTCCTCAGCAATGCGATACCGCTCATCATGCTCAACCTGCGTGTCCAGACCGAAGTTCTTCGCGGCACTCTCTAGATAGCTTGTCACAATGTTCCATGCCACCCTCCCTTGAGCCAGATGATCGACAGTTGAGAAACGTCTGGCATGTGCATAGGGCGCATCGTACGTCGTGCTAGCCGTAACACCAAACACCAAGTTCTTCGTCGCAGCAGCCATAGACGGCACCAGAAATAGTGGATCGTTCACTGGGAACTGAGCACCAGCTGCCAGAGCAGGTTCCACGTTAGCAGGACCTTTGTATACATCGTATGGGCCCAGAGTGTCCGCTATGAACATCGCATGGAAGCCTGCCTCGTCAAGAGTCTGCGCTAGGCTTGTCCAGAATGAGAGCTTGTTGTAGTCTGCTGTGCCGTTACGAGGATGTCGCCATAGGCCTGGCGAGAGATGACCAGGAGTGTTCATCACGAAGGCGTTGAGCAAGAGCTGCTTTTTCGCTTTACCACCACCACCACCACCATTGGCGGTTACCGGCATTGTGTGCGCCTTGCTGCCAGCGCCATTAATGATGCTCTTGACGAAGCTTCCACCATTGCCGCCAGTGGTAGTGTTCTGCTTGTTTGGTGACTGCAAAACATCTTTCCTAGGTGTGCTGTGCCTTCCAGTGACTGCATCTGATAATTGTTGAGACGTTGACGCCTCCAGCAAAGCTCTATACATCTGCAGCCAGATACTGCCAGTACAGATACGATCAATTAAGATAGAGGTGTGTTGGGTCCTTCGAGCATGCTGGATTGATATGAGTTCCTGTCATATGTATTAGAGGAATCACGTCTTGTCAGGGAAGCTTGGTGTGGAGCTGTATCGGGAGCTCATCCCCAGGGACCGATTGCGTGCTACCCGACCTCGGTATCTTTCACGTTGTCGTCGACGCTATATCGAAGAGATGCATTGAGTACCATTATGATCGTCTAAAATTATAGTAGACGAGCGTTGATGGTAGACAAAGCAGAACTTGGAAGTCGCCCATGGTATCATCTGGCCTGGTCAGCGCTCCAACTATGATTCATGCCGTGAGGCTCCACGAGAATGAGAACTGCGGTCGTTGATGCCCACGATATATATGATCTATGGGCTGCCCACAACGGCACTGATCTAGTACGTGGCCGGTATCTGTGCAAGTCGTCCTCCATCCTATACAATATCAGTATCATTCCTATGGCATCACATCGATTCACTCACAGTGACCAGTGCATCTCCGTTGAGATATGCTCCAGCTCGAGAGGCGAAGAATAGTACCGTAGCTGCGAAGTCTTCCTCGCTGCCCGTCCTCTCTGCCGGCGCTCTTTCTTTCGGCATTACGTGTGCGTCCTCGAACGCTTGATGTCCTTCCACGCCACCAAATTTGTCCAGCTTGCTCGTGCTACCTTGGGTCATTTCTGACGGATATAGCCCGGGGGCAATAATGTTCGCGCGGATCCTCCATCCCTGTTGGGCAAATGTTGTGGCCATCATCTTCACCAGATGAGTGACAGCAGCCTTAGAAGTAGAGTACGCGAAGCTGCTGGTCAAGAAACGTGAGAAGCCTGCAATCGAGCTTGTCACCAGGATCTGAGAGTCCTGTGGGACGTTTCTCTTCTTGTTGCCCGCATCGAGAAGTTCGAGGAATGTCATTGCAGAGAGGAACACGCCGGTGTTGTTGACGTGTTGCACATTGGTATACTCTTCTGCAGCTGGCTCCAGAAGTGCATCGGCAAATTGCTTGATGCTAGGTTTCTGGCCATCTTCCGGATACGCTGCCTTGTTGTGGTTCGGACCAGATACGCCGCTGTTGGCAAAGAGGAGGTTGATGAAGCCCTGTTCTCTTTTGACTTGCTCCGCGACCTTGTTCAGGGATTCCTTATCGGTGACGTCTCCGACGATGGGCTTGATGGTGCCATTGATACCGGTCTCGGCAGCCTTCTTCAGTGTGTCTTCACGGCGACCAACAATATACACCGCCTTTGCTCCGTTTGCGTCCAATGCTCTAGCAGCATATAGTCCAAGGCCGCTGCCGCCGCCTGTAACAACAGCAACCAAACCGTCGACGCGAAAAAGGTCAGTTACGTTGTTTGTCGGGGCCATGTTCACCGTGATGAAATAGCAAGCTTGGGTTGGGACAGTATTGATACTTTGGGTCGCGTGGGATATATGTGAATGACAAGGACTAATCAGCACAATGTCGGTGGTCACGTACTTACGGCCATGACAAGTATCGTAATGGTCCAGCGTTACCGGCAAGATGACGTGATGGGAGCAGCTCTGTAACGGCTGCCGACCTCGAAGTGGGCTCGCAGGCGAGGTCTTCAAGCAACCTCCCGACGACTTGTGTAGGGCTGTGCATGAGCCTAGACATGAGCTTGCCGTGCTTGTGAATGTCTCACATGTTCTCGATCGATGTCAGTGAACCTACGGGACGGCGGGAGTGAATGATGAGATACGTAGAAGTCGTCAGGAGCACATGCCCCACTTGGGACCGGCAGCGGAGACAGCTCCTTTCCAAATAAAACGTTCGTGTAAGTCTCGTGTTTCGTACATGCATCTTTTCGCTCCACAGCCATATTTCTGATCAGACCATCCCTCACTATTACTTGCAGGCATCGAATTCGATATTTGGAGATACGCGTGACAATGGCTGAGGTGGTCGGGCTCACGGTGAAGGTGCAGCTGAAGCATCCGCAGACGACCGTGTATGGTGTCGTGAGAGATCTGGTCCCAAACTCGCATCTCACCCTGCAGAATGGTGAGTATTCTCCTTGCGCATGTGGCAAGAAGCGAGTGATTCGACAATGCCTCGAGCGGCGGCAAAACGGAATGAAGAGATACATGTCTCAGCTGCAGCGTCGTTGGCGAGATGTGCATAGGACTTAGCACGGAAGCAAGTGCAATGCTGAACTCACATGGCTGACACGTCCCAGTCGTTGTCCCAGGCTCGAATACACGATGGGACAATTGGACCGTCCAGGCTACGGCCATAGCAGATCTCGAGGTTGTCCCGCCAAGCACCGTTCCTCAACCCACGCCTCCGCCGCCCTCACATATACCCTCACACACGGCATCACTTCCATATGCACCAACACCAAATGGCCAAGCATATCCATATCCTCCGCCGGGATTTGCTCCGACATCTGGTCCACACTCATTACCGCAACCACAATCACAATCACACCCATATGGCATGGCGCCAGCTCAAACACCGATACAGCGAGTGATGGCGGAGGTCAACGGGCAACGACACGCTTCAGCGCCGACCGAGCTCCCAGCGAGAGTGCCCACCCCAAACAGGCAGTCTTCAACATTCCTTGATCCCGCCATATTAAGCTACGGCAATGCGTCGCCTGTTCAGACGAGAACTGCATCGAGGCCAGAGGAAATCCATACCCCAATCAAGTCCATGCTGGCGAAGGCTGCTGCAAATCTGCCTAGTCCAGGATCACCCTTCATTGGTGACATTGGCAAGGCCAACGTTGCCCAAAAGCTAGCAGCAGCCGCTAAGCAACCAACAGCAGCTCAAGCTCGACCACCCGCAGTGCCAGTTGCTAGTAAGCCAACTGAAAACACCGCACCGGAAAGCACCGCCCAAGATGCAGCACAGCCTGAAGTCGGCGCCAAAAAGAAGGTGAGACGTGGGCAGAACAAGAAGAAGCCTGCGATCACTGCCCAGGAAGCTGCGGATCCACCCCCTGTCATGAATTCCGAGGTATCTAGGAATGGAAACGATATGACCGGCTCTGTAAAGCGAGGTAAAGGATGGCGAAACACACCTCTTCTCCAGCCTTCTCCAGCTTCCGCCGGCCCATTAGACAAACCCAACACCAAGAAGAGCAGGCGCAGGCAAAAGGAAGGGCTGGACGTACTAGGAGACACAACTGGCATTGAGGACATGGGAGAATTCGACTTCGAAGGAGGACTGAAGAAGTTCAACAAGAAGCAGGTGTTCGAAGCGATCAAGCAAGGTGACACGACTGCGGACGAGGATCGACTCGTCAGCCACAACCGGATACATCGACCAGGAACGTACGGCGGCAAGAACATACACCCAACTGAGAATGTGCTTTCCCCAAAGATACAACCAACATACAATAGCAACGAGCTCGAAAGCTCCAGTGACGCCGACACAGAACTTCAGCTAGCCAACGGCAGGTCCTCCTCTAAGCATTCTGTCTCGCGTACTGTCTTTCCTAAGACCAGGCCGTCACGACAGAACAGCGGCCACGTCGAAGCGAATCATGCCAGACCACATCCGTTGACTGCATCAATGTCTTCAGACAGGAATTTCAACAGATCGACTACGTCACTCGCAAGTAGAGCAAAAGCGGCCTCGCTTGCGACCTCATCGCCAAGGCCAGACGAACGAGCGAACTCGCCTCTCTTGGCAGTGTCCAAGTCAAGGGCAACTCACGGCAGCGTCGAAACTGCCAAGTCTGCTAAGGTTCTCGAGCCATATTTTGCAATTCACCCTGCAGGCGAACGGTATTCTACGGCAGCTTGTCCTACGTTGCTACCGAAAGCAATTGAGAACCTCGAAGCTGCAACCGTCTCCACATATGGGCTATCCTATGAAGCGATACTGGAGAACTCTGCTCGCGCTGTCGCAGAGGCAGCCTTGCATCTTTGCGAGGCGCACACTGGCATGCGTAGGCCTTCGCGCGCAAACGATCTACGAGGAAGCATGACCGCTAGCACGACATTGGGCAGCCCGCACGAGCCCACCACGGTCGTGATCCTGGCCGGCAACCACGAACTCGGGGCTATTGCCCTGGCAGCTGCTCGTCAACTTCTTGGAAGGAATGTTAAGATCATTGCTGCCGAGAGCCTGTATGAGAGTGCAGAAACGCAGGATCCACAAGCTAAGGCACAGGTCGGAATACTCAGAAGGATGGCCAGATCTGGCGCAAAGATCAAGCGCGGGCCTTGGCGAAAGGCCTCAAATCACATTAAGAATCTCTCTGGACCGCCCGCAGTCATCATTGATGCTCTACTTGCTGGCTCGTCCTATGACTCTCTTCTGAGTTCGAATGCTGCCCACAGCAGTAGCGCGCAGCAAGAAACACGGGAGATGATCGACTGGGCAAATCGCAGTAGAGCTCCTGTAGTGTCCATCGGATGTCCTACCGGCGTATCTGGCATTGATGGGCACTCTACCGTGATCGAGGGTGAGCCGCTGGCAATCAGACCAGACCAGGTCCTTGCTCTTGGTGCTCCAATGCAAGGTCTACTCAAGGCTTGTGGAAACGGCGAGAAATGGGCCATAAGTGTCGCCGACGTGGGTATCAATATCGCGCTGAAGGCGGACGAAGCGGTTGCTTTTGGTGGGGCTTGGGTTGTGGATCTGAAGTATATAGAGGCAGGAGTGGTTGCATAGTTTTTAGACTTGAACACCGTCATCGTTGGCTAGCTGTTCTTTAGCGAGTTTTCGAGATACCCAGGAGCTATGATGTTTTCAAATAAATCACAGCGAGCTGATGCTATTTCTTCTCCTCGTGCGACGGCCTTCGAATGTTGACGGAGGCGCTTACAGAGGCTGCTTCTCAGCGTGTAGACCTCTGGGACAGCACATCGGCAGGGAATCAGCTTAATAATGCGGGAGCTTTACACATAGTTAGCTGCAACGCGTGTTATATAGGCATATGCAGATGCTGCATCTTCGCAGATCATGGTGCAGGACTACTTGTTTAGTGCCTGTGTAGTGTGGCGTCTTGCTACTGGCATTGGTGAAGTAGTACTGCAGAGTCATGGCACCTAAATCTTCCGCCCGCGCCGACGATTTCGGGCTCGCGACGATCATCTGCGTCGTCTCCGCTGTCGATCCTGTATCGAGAAGTTCCTTCGTCTCTTAGTGTCGACAATGGCATCTCCTGGCGGCGCGAAGATGCATTCTCTCTTCTCATCGCAGATCGGGATCCATCATCCAAGAAGAGAGCTTGATGTTGTTTGCTTGGCTAAGCGCCTTGCGTTCCGTGTTCGTGACGTTGATCACAGTTCCGGAGCACGACTGTGGTTGCCATCGAGCTTGCTGCGTTTCGTCTCTTGCGAATAGCTGGACAGCGCGTAAATGGGTATCTTTACCATTCTGATGGTTCTCCAAAATCCGAACTTGAACGAGAAAAGCTCGAAGCACTGGCCGTCGGCTCCAGTCAATGTCCTTGGGTGCTTCGGAGTCGTTGTCTTCTTCGTCTTCGATAGGACCGACATTGCTGAAATCGACATCAATCCAGCCAGTGGGCTGCTCGAAGCTCATCTCGGCGAATTCTTGGATGTCATGTACACCCATTCCTGCCAAGAACTGAATCTTGGTTGGTGTGTACGACTCGTCGGCGCTGAAGTCTAGATAGATCTTCATATGTACTATAGAGACTAGTTTGAAGAAGTGGATGCTGAGCAAATGCGGCTGTGGGCCGTCCGACTGCCAGAAATGATCCGTGTCGGGCGATCTCAATGCTGCTACCCCATTGCCTGGCTTCGCCGTACTGACTGTCCACGACGCTAAAGACGAGATCTCCTTCAGACCGGGAGGTGGGAAAGGAGAATCGTCGACTTCTACGTCTGCCTCTGAACATGCAGGCATTAGATATGTTGTGCTCACATGAGCTGACCACGATGACTTACCGTCTGCTTCTTCTTCATCTTCTCCCTCCACATCTATGGCATTCTCTGGAACATCGATGGCTATGCCAGAAGGCAGTTCGTGGATCGAAGTGTCGGCATCACCGGCTTCAACCACAATTGTGCTCTCGCGTAGCGCGCGTTGCGCTTGCCGTCGTGTTGACATCGGCATGGCTCATCGTGTGCTTGTGTGGCGATGTTTACAACCTGAAAAATGTGACATCCTAGTCGGCGAGGTCCGTTAACACAATGTGTTATTGTTGATAAAGGTAAACAAAGTGTCCATAAAGTTCAGACAGACGCGGTGATCGCACGCACGGGCCGAAGGAGGCCGAAAGCAAGGAAAGCACATTTCTTCGCTCTAACTAGGCAAGATGAACATGCCCTGACGGTACAAGAGCCTTCCGCGGAGGATGTTACACATTGCGTGACAGTGCAGGTACTGGAAGACTGGAAGTATCAATATGAATGTCTCGGCACGAAGTACTAAGACTTAGATCTGCTACGTGACGCCCAATGGACTACGGGACTGTGGTCCAAGAACGCTCGGTCAGATATCGCCTTGAAGTGCAGCCAAACATTTTCATCTCATATCACGCGCCATATCCGCATATGTGACACTTCTGACTCCACAGGGGCAGAAAGGCTTTTTGTGTCGCACCAACCTAACATGGGTCGACAGCATCTCCTGCTCGCTTGGAAAGTTAGCCAATGTACTTGAAGGCTAGAATCTGTGATCCGGTCATGGCAGCGTAGGGCGGTGCAAGCGACCATCTTCATCAATACATTATATGGCACGATCCTCGTCTTTCTTGCCATCTTCAATTGCGGTGATCCGTCCAGATATCTGGAGACGAGCTCAAAGGAGTCTGCGTGGACTGCAATACGCTGTACGTGATCCAGCTGACAGGTCCGATCATCGACACTTTGGCTGACTTGATTCTGGCAATCCTACCAATTTTTGTTCCTGGTAAAAGCGGCAATGCCACCTGCGGTAAAGATTAGTGCAGGCTTGATATTGTGCTCTGCATCCGCTGGTAGCATAGTCTCCATCGTGCACCTTCCTCATATACATGGTCTTAAACCTGGTCCGGACTTTTACATCACTGCGACTGAATTATGCATCCTTTCGATTGTGGAGTGCGGTTCGGGTATTACAGCCGCGGCCACCGCGTATCGAGTCGAGCAGTGAAGGCTACAAGATCGACGTGCCGCGAATATCGCGACCACCAAGCATACGAGAGAAGCCCATCTCTCGCCCTGTTCCGCCCGTATCTACCCAGTTGGTATCTCCAAATCCTCCGCGTGGCGAGAGCGAGCAGAAATCAACTTGCACAGAGCGCCGAAGAATGGGAGGTAAGACTGGATCGGGACTGCGGAAGTCAACAATCCAGTGAAGACCAGCGTTGATGGACAGGACAGGACGGACGCCTATCACAGTACGTCCTGCAGCATCGCGTGGATCGCCTTCGAGAGGAATGAGGTTCTACGATAGTAGCAGCAAAGGTCTAGCTTTGGTAGAAGAGTCACAGCACAATGACGCGCGACTGCAGCTATGCTAGGTGGAACATGGTCATATCGACGAACATGAGTTATTGCCCTCGCGGGATAAGCAAATTACAGCAGCTATAAATGAAGTGTTTACAATGAAGTGTCTAACAATGCCTCACCCAACGGCGTGGTTTCCAGCCGAGGGCTTCGACAATCCAGTCCTGTGTTGCGTACCTTGCAGACTGGCACGTCATCATCCGCATAATGCTGAGCACGCCTCATTCGTGGTCCTGCTGCACACCTGCATCGGAGGATCGCGTCATGCAACGTGGAGAATGAAGACGATTGTGCTTACAGTGGTTCAGATCCGGATGATGACGTGTTTGGTGCCTTGAACGTGGAGTTCACATGGAGTACAGCTCCACTCGAAGTCAGGCACAAGACAAGTGTAAAGTGAAAGCCTGTCCGGCAATACAGTCAGGCTTCAAGAACACTACAACCTTCAGGGACCGTTCTGCAAAGATCTCTGTACAGCGCTACAGACCTTATCTTCAAGCATCCAATACGTAGCATGGCGGAACAGCGAGCAATGGACAGAGGTGCCTCAACGTACGTCTTTGGTGCCAGAGAGACGATCTCCATACTAACAAGCTAAATCAGCACTCTCAAGTCGCAGGACCTCACGGATGGTAACTATGTGAATGCTAGGACAGATGCTGCTCGCGTGAGTAGCCTCCTTTTAGATTTGGCCCACAGCGCCGCCTCAACCCTGACATCCATCGTAGGGTAGCGCCGTCAGAGGTGCAGGACAGGGCAACGGCAACAAAGACGCATACTTCACAGTAGGAGCCGCAGCAGGTACAGACTCAATAGCAGGCCGTGGAGACAATGGGGCAGAGTTCTCAGATATTCAAGCTGCTGTGCAGGCGGCGGCGGATAAGGTGTTGGCATCGCGATAGAAGGTACAGTGTGTCTTCAAACAGACGAATGGTTGATCGGGCCGTGTTGCGAGGACTCGACTGAGCTATATGGTGTACAGAAACGCATCGTGTAGCAGCTCGAATTGTGCCAAGTAGCTCTGGTTGTACGGCTAGGGATCAACTTGCGGCCACAAATTCCAGATTCTTTTAGCCGGCAACATAGCTTTTCATTCGTTGGCATTGAAAGCGCCATTCGTGGTTTGTAAAAGAGTGTCAGATGCTCGACAGGAGGCGTCGCCACTCTCTATTGCTGGTCGGTGCAACCGACCACTATTGGACAAGACACTTGAGCTAGGATAGTAGCGGGTCTCGTTCCTGTCAAATGCCTGGCGCCACCATCATCTGGACCGTATCGGCGCATGAGTGTAGAGTACGATACTAGCAGGCAATTGTATGTGGACGCCTCGAGAAGTAGGGGGTACTGTAGGGATGAAGAGCATTTAGCGTTTGACTAATGAAAGCTCAGACGGAACTTTGAGCCGAACTTAGTTCGTCCCCATTTCAACTTCACTCACATTCATTCCTCTATCGTCGTGCTTGATCAATGTACAACATTTTGTGAACTTAGTACCTCTTCACAATGAGCCGCTACCGGCACAAAGACGACGTCGAAGAGCTACCAGATGCGCCAGATCTCGAAGTAGAGGAGTATAATGAGAATGAAGATGAGGACTTCGCACCGGACGAAGCAGGAAACGACGATAGCATCTCGTCTTCGTCCGAAGATGGAGATCATGCGGACACGAGTACCGCGAAGCCGGCGAACAAAAGTGTGAAAAGGAAAGCTGAAATAGTGGTGGACGCGGATCTGGACTCTGGTGATGAGGCCACAATCAAAGAGCGCAAGCCCAAGAAGCGGCGGAAAGACGTACCCGGCGACGAAGACAGCGGCGGTGAGGGCGGCTTCATACGAACGCGAGCGCAAAGACAAGTTGAGAAAGAAGAACGGAAGAACCGCAAACGTGCTCGAGATGGAGAAGTCACCATTGACGTGGAAGCAATATGGGCGGACCTGAGCAATATACCGGTAGGACGTGCATCCGTAACTGCACCCAGGCCCGAAAACGAAGCAATAGACCAGGAAGACGATCAAAACAAGGAAAACGCGCCTGTGCAGCCTTCAGAGGAAGAAATGATCACAATCAAGCGCCGCATAGAATACGCCGGCGAAGTAACTGAAGTCACAGATCGCATCCCTCGTTCATCCAAAGAAGCACAACGCTATCTGGCCGAACATCCCAGCCAGGATACTACCGATACAGGAAACGGACTGCAGAAACCGTTGAAACGACCTTCGATGTTTGAGCCCAACCCCATAGGATTGGTGAAAGGTATCGCACCGGAGAAGTTACGGCTTCGGGCACCGACACGAATGGATGTGCTTATAGCGGAGAAGAGAGCAGAGGAGAAGAAGAAGGCGCAGAAGATGAGTACGGTGCAGAAGAGTCAGCTCGACTGGAAGGGGTTCGTGGACCAGGAAGGGTTGCGGGATGAGTTGAATGAGTATGGGAAGAGTAGGGGAGGCTTCCTCGCGCGTGAAGCGTTTCTGGATCGTGCTGCTGGTGCTAGAGAGCAGGCTGCGAGAGATGCGAGGTTGAGGCTGTAGTGTTCAAGAAGATGCTGCATGATGATGATGATGATAGTGATGATAGTGATGATAGTGATACCCCCCAACTGTTGGCCAGACCATGTACAATGTATATTGACGATGTCAGTGGCCGAGTGAAACGCATGTGCAGTAGAGGCGTGGAAACATCATTTCGTGTCGCTTCGACTGTTTGATCTTGGTTTTATCGTGGCAAGGCGCAACTACAGCTTAACAAGCGGCGCGAAAAGAGCAGCCAGCCAGTCTCCATACTCTTCCTGCCTATAGGTTGGAGTAACCAGCTTTACCGCAATGCAGGCCAGAATATCAAGGCCACATCCACCAACACCGTCAGACCATGCAAAAGAACCATCCACTGACCCGCTTATCTGTTGGACTTGGCCACACGCTCGAGCTCG
>KZ106742.1:2487-62509 GCA_000504385.2 Exutisphaerella laricina CBS 326.52
GTGAATGAGCTTAGTGGGTTGCCGCCGCCGCCGCCAGTGAATGCGCTTAGTGGGTTGCTGCCGCCACCGCCAGTGAATGAGCTCAGTGGGTTGCTGCCGCCGCCGCCGCCAGTGAATGCGCTTAGTGGGTTGCTACCGCTGCCGCCAGTGAATGGGCTTAGCGGGTTGCTGCCGCCGCCGCCGCCAGTGAATGGGCTCAGTGGGTTGCTACCGCTGCCGCCAGTGAATGGGCTTAGCGGGTTGCCGCCGCCGCCGCCAGTGAATGCGCTGAAAGGATTACCTCCGCCTGTGAGCGAACTGAATGGGTTGCTGCCACCGCCCAGAGGTCCTGATTGCTGCGTTGGAATGGGGGAAGCCGTAGTTTGCATTACTGCAAGGCTGAGTAGAGTCGTGATTGCGGCTTGGAAGTGCATGTTGTCTTGCTTGTGGTTGGGATGTAGAGCGAATGTTCAATGTTGTAAATCTGTAGTAATACACGACCAGCGAGTGTGAAGCTGCAGGAGGACTTTGGCAGTTAGTGGTTGATGGAGTGCAGACCAGAGGACCAGCCTATATATCTGCCAGTACTTCGAAAGATGCCGTTGGTCCATGACTCGATCACGCGTGTCACAAAGGGATGCGTTTCAAGCGTGCCCAGCGATTGACGTCCCGAAACAATTTTAATCTGAACAAGTCCCTTGCAACACTGCATGAAGCATCTGAGAAACAGTCACAAAGTTCCTACGTCACGATAATGCTTCCAGGTATCAAGGGCCAACGGCCACTACGAGAGGTTTGAACCCCTGGTATAAATCTTAAGTCTGTTATGCATGTGGGCACAGATAAGTTTGGTATCAAAAGCCACCACGAGTCGCCCTCTAATGTACGCGGCTTCCAATGTCTCGCCTAGTGACGAAGCCCAAGTTGTCGTCTATCTTTGTTTAGCAAGTACTGTGATCACTTCGAAGCAACGTTTTAGCTTAATGTGATCACTTCAAAGCAACATGTTAGCTGAATCGCACCTAATCATATCCAATCTTCTGTCGCTCTGTGTAAGGTAGTATTCGGCCCTCGAATGCGCGCTGCATGATTGGCCTGCGTAGTGACCAGGCAATACATCCAGATAGCGAGGACGAGCAGAATCCAAGTATCCAGGAACATTTCAGGCAAGGTTGATACTGTCAAGTACACTGGGTTATTTGTCGCGTGAATCAGAATCCTAATGCCAATACAGGATTCTCCCAATCATTGCTGGCGGACGTCGATTGTCTGGCTCGCATGCTGCTGCTCTCTTGCGCAGCCAGGCGATCTCTCGCTGATGCGTTGATACATGACCTGAAGAATGCCCCACTAAATGTGCGTAGCATCGTCGACTCGTCACGTCCAGCAAGGCTGTAGAAGCTGCAGAAGCTCCGCGAACTTCTGCTTGGCGACACGGAGGCGATCTGCAGGATTCAGCTTCATTTGATCCACACAAGTTGCAGGCCATCTCCCGAATCGTCCTCTTTCACAAATCACCATAGCATCTCGCTTCTTCTGTTGTGTTATTACCTGCATTTGAGAGGCTTTCGGGACGCGTTGAGTTTGACACAACGTCGCACGGTATCCTACGTTCCCAACCATTTGTAGCATAGCCCATCCACCTTCCGTAGCTTTGCAAGCTGGCCTTCGGCTTATTGACCGACTACGACGTACGACGCCACACCCCACCGCTCTTGATCTCGACCATAATGGCCGTCAACGGCTGGTACTAGCCGGTCCGTGGTTGGTCCCGAGGACTCGCTTTTGAAGTTTGGCTTTATCGCCAAAGCCAGAGGGGCATGGCCAGTGAACACACTTGGATCAGCATGGCAGCCTTGGAATCCTGTCTGGAGGCGGTGGGCATTTTCCTTAGGGCCACGGGTTGGACCGCTGCTGTGGAATGGTATATTATTGAGAAGGTTGGAGTCGAGGATAATACTTCGATTCATGGGATCAGGTACTGCGTTAGTGGCGGCTTGGGGAGTGTTTAGGACGACGAGCTGGAGGAACATCCTGTAAGTGTGAGGTGGGACAAGTGAACGTGTACGGTGTGGCTGAACGAAAGCCACAGTGGGCGCTCTTGATCGAACAATAGTCGAACACAAAACGTTCGTCGCATCCATACCACGATTACTCACATCACGACAGCCCCAGGATATCCGAAATCAGCGCTGGCACAGTAGGCACTGAGCAGAATACAATGACGACAATGGTACGCCGCTAAAACGTCGTCCAGTCCCCTCTTACCTGATAACACCAGTGTACTTATGCACATGAAATCCATGGAGGAACGGCCTTGTCCTGCGCTACCCGGCAGGCATATGATATTGCATAGAGAGGTGGACACAAGTACCGAATTAGTCTGAGGAGGTTAGTAGCAGAATCTTGCTTACCTTGATATGTACAGGCGCTGTGACTCCTCACTCAGCAAGCCATCGCTACCGTTCCATCGCCCCAAACATCTACCGAAAGAGTGTGGTTATCGTGGTTGTATAAGTGATGCTGCAAGCGCAACTCGAAGTAATTCGGGAAATGATTCTTCTAGATCATGCAAGCTCAGAGGGCGGACGGCAGGTGCTACGCCGATTTGTGTGCAACTATGTAGCGACATGCTGCGTTGCTATACAAGCGAGCATGCACATGTGCACATTGATACAATAGGTAAAGAGGTCAGGCCCATCATGAGTAGTGATAGTTCGAATGTGGTCAACAGAATCAGAAAGAGAAGTCAAGATAGAAGTGCTAGCCCTACCCGTATCCACCTTCACATGCCGTGCCGAACTCCGAGAAGCGAGAAGAACGTCATCATCGTTATCGTTCTTCATTCTTCATCATACAACACAACACACTGCACCTCAAAATGCCAGAGACCGAAGAATTCCCTGAAGTCCAAGGCGGAGGCTCCCTCATCCTCGCCTGGCAAGTCCGCAACAAGAAAGTCCTCGTCATCGGCGGAGGAGAAGTCAGTCCGCCCCTCCAACACCATCCACATAAAGAATACTGACAAAAATTGACACTCCAGTGACGCATCTAGGTAGCAGCAGGCCGCATTCTCAACCTCCTTAACGCCGACGCCAACGTCACTCTGATCAGTCCCCGCGATGGCCTCAACCCAGAGGTCGCCCACCGCATTGAACGGCAGCAAGTAACCTATATCGACCGCGTATTCCAACCGTCCGACCTCGACGAACCCGACATAACAATGGTACTAACGGCGATCGACGACCCCGAAGCGTCAAGCCAGATCTGGAAACTATGCAAAGAGAAGAAAATCGCCGCCAACATCGCCGACGTGCCTCCCGAATGCGATTTCTACTTCGGCTCCGTGCACCGCGACGGACCCCTGCAAATCATGGTCTCCACCAACGGAAACGGCCCCAAAATGGCGAACATTGTTCGTCGCCGGATAGCAGCGTCTTTGCCGGAGAATATGGGCGATGCGATAAAGAAGGTTGGGAAGTTGAGGAGGAAATTGAGGGAGCAGGTGCCGGAGGTGGAGGCGGGACCGAAGAGAATGGGGTGGATGAGCAAAGTGTGTTTGGCGTGGAGTTTGGAGGATTTGTGTGACATGACCGAGGAGGATATGGAGAAGTTGTTGGAGTCTTATGCACCGGATCGGGTGCCGAGTTTGAGCGAGATCAGAGCGCCGTGGGAGTTCGATGGTAGTTTTGGGTGGTGTTGTGTTGTTTAGAGACCAGGACTGTAGGGCTTGATGGACGATGTGCGTTCTGGAAGCACTACTGTCGCATGAGAAGATGGGGAGTCCTGGGGCTGGCCGATTTGCCTGGTCATTCTGGCATTATTGTGGTCACGACGAATCCAATGCGCAGATATAGACCGTGAACATGGCACACTCACATCCGCAACGTCGCCCCTTTATCGGGCTATGGGATACTATGTAAAAGAAGCCGTCAGGGACATGAGTCAAAAAAGGACCATGAGCAATATGCTATATAGCACAGTAACAATATCCACCGACAATCGATGTGGGCTCAGTGGTTAGTGTATTCAAAAATGTCATCGTTTATCATAATGCACATTGCTAATGCTGCCATTGACAGTGTGGCAGTGAAGGCAATACTGGCCCAGATTCGCAATGAACTAGGACGCGACGACCATTGGATCACAGTGATCGTTCTTCTCGCCTTTTGCGAACTCATGAACGTATATCGTCCTCATGGTATTTACAATTTCGCCTTGCTTGACAGACCGTAGCTGTTGTGTACCGTCTCATTACTCGTGCTTCCAGCCTCATCCTTCGCAATTTCAATCACGAGCTTACCCAGCTGTGTTCCCTTGTTCATATCCTCAAACAAGCTATCAATATCCTTGATATTATCGATACCATGCACAGTCCTGCTCACAAGCGGCCTCAATTTCTTCTCTCCCACAAACTTCACCAGATCCGCAAACTCCTTTCTCGACCCCATCGTACTTCCCCTCAGTTCAATATTCTTCAACACATCCGGCATAATCCACATCATCTTCGGCCCAACAGTCATGCCATACTGCGCGATCACGCCCCCATCCTTCAACAACTTCGCGCCCTTCTCCGCAATATCCCCTCCAGCTCCATCAACAATCGCATCCAACTTCTTCCTCCCTGTATGCTTCTCCAAAACCGCCGCCAGCTTCTTATCCCAGTCCTTCTCCTTGTAGTTTACACCTCCCTTGGCGCCTAGACTCACAGCTTTGTCTATCTTCTCTTGACTACCCGAGCTGACATAGACATTCGCCCCCGCGGCCACGGCATACAGCAACGCCATGACAGCGACGCCGCCGCCAATCCCGGTGACGAGCACATTGTTCCCAGGCTTCGCCGCTTGGCTCTTCGTCATGACAGCTCTCCATGCTGTCAGTCCCGCCAAAGGCAACGCCGCCGCCTCAGCAGACGTCAAATGCGCAGGGGCCTCTTCGACTTCACTTGCATCAATGCAGACCAACTCCGCCGCAGTGCCGAGCGGGTTTATTTTCGTCCCTCCCAGGATAGCGTACCCTTTTGGCGATTCGGGGCCGTCCGGGTGGTCTTTCCAGCCGTGGCCTGGGTTGAGGATGACACGCTTGCCTTCCCAGGATTTGGCGGAGCTGCCGGTCTTGACGACGATGCCGCAGCCGTCGGCGAGCATGGGGACGCCGAAACCGATGGCGCCATAGAGGCCTTGGCGGATGAAGAGGTCGCGGTGATTGAGGGCTGCGTTGGTGATCTTGACGACGAGCTCGTTGTCTCTTGGTTGAGGGTTGGGTTGCTCGATTGTCTTCAATGGGTAGTAGACTTTGCCGGGCTTGCCTTCGACCTTTTCGATTACGAGGGCTTTCGGCATGGTGGGCAGTATGGATTTGATACTGGTATCGTTAAAGTGTATGAGAGCTGGTAATACAGTGAACTTACGCTTACAGATTGCGTTTTACAATGCCAATACACGACTCGGCAGTATGATGATGTCGTTGCTGTAAACTCCTCCAAAGTTCTGGGCCGAGGTCTTGCGGATCATCGGCAGTCGGAGATTGTTCGGAGGCAGGAAAGATATGCTAAATTGCTAATGCAAGCCGTGGTCCTGCTCTCGTCTCTGTATGTACATGTATGTAATATTGGATTTCAAGCATGCCGCATCTAATCGCCGTTCTCCTTGGAGCAGCTGAATGGTCATTCATACCTTGTCACTCAAGCGTGGTAGCACGACATGTCACATGTCATGGCACGCCACTCATACTCCCAGCGACCACAATTCCAGCGCAGGACAAATGCTCGGTTTGCAGCCTGGCGAGCTCAGATCCTGGGAGGACCGCTCTCTCGCTGCTGCTTTGGGAATTGTTCCACTACAGTCTCACCGCCAACACTAAGTTCCTCTGCCGACCCACCGTGTTCATGCTTCCTCCTGCAAAAGATATCAGTCAGCATTGCTCGGATCACCATTTGAAGCGGCAGACGTACTCTTGCTTATCATGCAACCACTTCACAACCCAGGTCATTGCAATCAGTAGCACCGCATTCGCCGCCGTAAACGAATATCCTTTCAAGAATCTTGGTGCCTCAACAGTCTTATACACCAACAGTGGTGTCCAAGCAGTCGTAGACTGAGCAACCGCGTTCATAGCGATCAAAGCGAGAGACCGTTCTTGCGCACTGTGTTTGAGGATGTCATTCGCCCAGCCGTAGAGTACGGAACTCATGGCTACAGAGGAGTAAGTCGTGTTGAAGGCGAACCATGTTGCTGACTCGGGGACGTTCCAAATGATGAGGATGATCAGGCCGATCAGATTCCAGGTGTGGGCTAGGGTGATGGCGAGGGCGCGTCCGAGGAAGAGGTCTGCGCCGAAGCATATGAAGAGGACGTAGAAGATGCCTGTCATTCTAATGTCAGCAAGGGCTTGGGTTTCCGGGCAATGGCCTGGAGATTACACGTGCTTACCTATCGCAGGCGAAGTAACGCTAAGCTGGTTGACTTTCGGCGTTGAGTATCGCTTGAGACTCTTCAACCACAGCAGATACCCGCCGGAACTCGAGTTTAGAGAACCATTCCAGAAGAAGATATCCCACACGATCAAGACATACAGTCTCCAGCTGGTGAAAACTCGGCGGACAGCGCTCCAGGTTAAGGGGTCCTGTCAAAGCAAGAAGTGTTAGCCAACAGGTACTGAAATCAGCACAGTACCTTCAGCAGATCCGCATCAAGCGCTTTGAGTCCCACTTGCCTCTTGCTGATGCCCCGCCCGTTCCAGCCTCTTCTTTGCCAAAGCCACCTCCTCCTTCGACAAAAACAGAGACTGCACCTTATCCGGCGTACCAGGCCACAAGAAGAACCCAAAAAATCCCAGTGGCAGCGTGATGCACGTGTTGATAATAAACATCCATCTCCATCCCGCAAGCCCATGCACACCATCAAGATTCGCCACAGCCGCAGCCTGGAGCAGCCCAGCGGTCAAGGTTCCCAGTGTCAACCCGACGTAGAAGATTCCTCCACGACGACCAATTTCATCAGCGCGATACCAAGCCCCGAAGACGTAGTGCACTCCAGGGAAGTAGGCACTTTCGCATAGCCCGACCATGAAGCGATATGCCAGTACTTCAGAGTAACTGTTGGCTCTATATTGCAAGAGAGTGAAGATGCCCCAGCAGAGATCGAGACTGGGTATGAGCCAGTTCATGCGGACTTTCGGGAAGAGGATTGCGAAGGGGAGTTGGCCTAGGACTGCTCCTAGGCTGTACATTGTTTGGAAGTGGACGAGTTCGTTGCCGTGAAAGTTCAGTTCTTCGGACATGCCGGAGACGTAGGCATTGTCTGAGGTGGCATTAGTTTGCAATTCCGTTCCACCGTGTGGTTGGGCTTGGTACTGACTTATGTTGGCTTGATCCAGGTACTTGACCCAGTAGACGATGAAGGCGTAGATTACGATCAACAAGTCGAGCTTGACAATCAGTCTGCGCTCTTCTGGTGGGTCATCTGGATGGAACCAGTGGTACCAACGTCGCCCGACGACATTGCTGTCCTTGAGTTTGGCAACGTCGACCATGCTGATCGCGCTCGTCGCTGCGGTGGTCCATGGTCAAAGGACGGTAGCGATACCTTATAGAAAGCCATTGCTCGTTGAGGTCTATCCCAGCGACGATCATGGCGCAACGCGTGGGAGCCACCTGGCTATGCGGATCCTGTATTTGGCCACGCATGGCCTAAGGCGAGGTTTGTGTCCCGTGGTCGCGCAGGTCCGCAATTTAGTAGAACATCATCCGAACCTGGAATCACATCATCTGCAGGGTTGATCCCTTTTCGCCAAGAAATTTCGACGCGAGGTGTGAGAAGATGCTATTTCACTGGCATCCTCCATTGTGTAGACATACGGTGGTCATGCCGCGCGGCTCCAGTTACTACTTCGACGAAGCATAACCCGAGTCTAATGAGCTACCACCCAGCACGTTAGGCGCGAATCGCTTGATCATCTTCCAGACCATTGAGTTCGGCTGAGTATCGCCGCTGCTTTTCCGCGGCAGAGCTTGCCGTAAAACCTCTATAAGATCTAGCTCTCTGAGTCTGGTTGGCGAATTGCTGCCCCAAGAGTCCGACTCGCATGTGCAGCAGCATTTGTACGGCGTCCCACGATGGTGCTTCCGTTTCTGAAGGTGGCTGCACGGCGTCCATCGAGGGCTGAGGGAGGTCGAACGGCGCTGCGAGCAGATCATCAGGCTCAAGAGATGGTACAGCCATGTCGTATTGTAGCCTGGGTGCCGCTGCCTCAGGATATGGATGTTGTTCACGGTCTGAGTGCTGGAAGACAGCTTGCGCGCCCGTAGCAATATCAGTGTCATGAAGGTCTTCGAGCTCCAGCTGGCAAGAGGGTCGTGCACTGCTCCATCGGGATACTGTAGCCGATAAAGCTCGTTCCATTGTGTCTGCTCCGCTCGAAACATTCGCCAGAGGCATTCTCAGAGTGTGTCAAACTGTTCTTGCCAGGTTCAATTTCCCCGTTCACCATATAGCCAGTGTCGATCGTGGGTGTCCGGTTCCCGTAGACATCGTAGTCGTGGCCTTCTCTCGGACGGGATTCTCTTCATCATCGTGGGGAACATTGGCGGAGTCAGCGGCTTCACAAACCGTCCGCTGACTTGCCGTCCTGGGCGTGAGCGTACTCAAAGTCTTCTGCGAAATAATATTCTGGATGTCTTCCGTGCCAGTCTCTCCTGTCACAGCCTTAGCAGGGTCGTCGTAGCGGTGCGCAAAGGCGTGGAGAAATTTGGACTCTACGCAAGCCAACTTGGATAGTGGCTGGCGATCAGACTGTCCATTCATTTGGTAGGCCAAGTAGTAGGATTCCTGGAGAGAGAGAGAGAGAGAGAGATTAGCAGGGACAGCAGTGGTTTGTAGTTCGAGAAATTCAAGGCCAAGGTGCGGCCGGCTGCGTCAGATTCATGATATCCTGCTAAGCAGTTGACTGTCCGCCTGTCTGCTCGATGCGAAATACCCGGACGCCGCCGCGATGCTGTACTCCCCTGCTGAACATGCCTAGGCACTGCTCATATCTCACAGTCCCGCCCAAAGAGCCACGATGCTCTAATACATACAAGCTCTTCTTTGTTGGATGTCTGCTTGACGCATGTAAGATGTGTTGTACCACCACGGGCATATGTATGGAGTCGAACGCACTATTGGACAGCTCCTAGTTGTTGTCAAGACGCGCCACTACAGCAGCCATCTCCTCATCGGTGTAGATCCTGAAGCCCTTCTCTTTCGTCACGCTGGCCAGCTGAACGTTCTTCGAATCAAGCTTCTCCTCCATGACCTGCTTCAGCGTCTTCAGGGTCATGACCTCAGCCTCCTCGATGGTGAGCGATTTGTGGAACTCATTCTGCAGCTCGGCTTGGGCGCCTTCTGAACCGGAGCCAATCGCTTTCGCGTCGTAGCGGTAGAATGTGCCGGATGGTTCTGCGTGGTAACTGGATCTTCATCAGTACCCCGTTGCTTTCCTTATTACGCTTTGGGAACGCTTACAGCGAAGGACCATCCTCATCGAAGCCGGCGATCAACAACGCCACACCAAAAGGTCTCGACATAATGCTCTCTTCTCCCTCAGCACCTTCACCGAACCGTAGCGCCAGATCACAGATAGCTTGTGTACAGCTCTCCACGCCCAGTCTCTCGTTGTAGTGGAACTCGTGTGACTGCGAAGTCACTCGTGCATGCTCGATCATACTCCGCGCGTCGGCCTGCAGACCAGACATGGCGCATCCGATGTGACGATCTATCTCGACAATCTTCTCCACTGATGATGTCTCGAGGAGAGACGATGTGATGCGCTTTTCGACGCCGAGGATGACGCCTGCTGAGGTGGAGATGCCGATCGCTGTGCTGCCGAGCTTGATGGCTTCGAGCGAATATTCGACTTGGAAGAGGCGGCCTTCCGGGGAGAAGGTGCTAAGTGACTGTCAGTACCGATGAGATGGCGGGCGTCAGATCAGATACGTACTTGATCCCGCGATCTACGGTCCAAGTGTTAGCTAGACCTTCTACGCGTTCACGCATGAGCTATACTGACCATACTCTGATCTCGCGATGAACATGTTAGCGGTTGTGGTGAGGTCTCACAGGCGGGAGAGGATGTGGTATTGCTGTCGCCGACGTGGTTGATGTATCCGATTGTATGTCGTTGCTTCGAAGGCCTGTTTGACGAGCGTTGGTTTGGTGTTGTTGGTGTTGGTGGTGTTGTTGGTGTTGGTGTTGTTGTTGTTGTTGTTACAATCAAGCTCATGTTTCCAGTGTTCACCAGGCATCTGAGCTGGCGTCAAGCTCCGGCACGGCACGACAGGGGTCTCTTTCTTACGGCGCGATTTAAGTTAGTTAGAACGCGACAACCGTCATCCCCGCGATTTGACTGATCAACAGAAGGAGCAAGCACGACCAAGACAACGCGATGCGAGTACGATAAAACAAAGACTCTGCGCACGTGACCCATGGAGCAGTTGGGCGCAACAGGACAACATGGCCTCTCATCCTCCCTCGCGTGCAGCCAGTATCGCGGAACGACGAGCCTCTGCCCAGGTCCGACAGCACAAGAGCCGGCCCGCGACCGCCAGCGTGCCCTCTCCCACCACAGAAGGCGCCAGACCAGACTCCAAGTCGTCGTACCACAGCCGCGTACAGACCAAGTCTACGGAAACGGCGTCACGAGACACCTTGACGCGTGAAACATTGATTAGAAGAACACGGAGTCCCACCAAGAAACAGTTCGATGCACGCCATGGCAGGAGGAGTTTGGACGGCGAGAGACATGCTGAAAGCCCTGTGTCGAAAGAGAAGAGCAATGTCGAGGCAGCGGGTATGTCACCTGTGCGTCGAGCAGGACACGTGTTGTTGGGGGCGATGCTGATGTAGATAGCGCCACCGTGGAGTCCACATGCTACCCTACTAGCACCGACTTCTGCCCCGTTGGCTTCACGAATGTCCGTCCCTCCTGTCGCATCGAAAGCGCCTGCGAGTCTGCAGCCACAGCCGTTGCGTGACCTTTCGCACAATGCGCAGGAGAAAGCCGTCATTGACGATCTGCTGTTCGTGCTTATGGGCTTCGAGGGACAATACATCCGATTTGCCGACTCGTACGACCCACTGGATGAGAAGAGTCGCTTGGCTGGTCCAAGTTTCCACATCTTGCCTGGACTGGATCCCAGTCTGCGGGACTTGGCCCACAGCGTCGTGAAGACAGCGAAGCATTTCTGTGCCGTCGAAGCTTTTGTGGAAGTGCAGAGCAGAGAAGAGATGGGCATGGTGAATCATGCTCTTTGTGCTGCGATGCGGAAGATGCTCAAGGACTATCTGATCCTGGTTGCCCAGCTGGAGCATCAAATGCTCACCAACGACGACTTCACACTCCATCAATTGAGTCTGTATACCAAGCAGACGGCACACATGATGCTGCAGCTCTATAGTGTGGCGCACGAGGTCCTCAAGGAGAACAGTATGCTGGACAATGAGGAGGATATCGACAAGACGGATGACTTCGAGGATATCCTGGAGTCGTTGAAGGAAGGCAAGGACACGCCTGAAAGGAAAGTATGCAAGGGTGGCTCTGTGTTAAGACTGCTTACGAAACGTTCGGCAGCTATGGCAGGAGATCCTGCTGCGCGACAGCTGCTTACCACACTCCTAAGAGAAGCCAGTAGGCCATATATGGCCATGCTGAATGAATGGCTACATCATGGCAACGTTCGTGATCCGCACCAGGAGTTCCTAATCAAAGAGCAAAAGTCGATTCGACGCGAAGGCTTAGAGCAGGACTACACAGACGAGTACTGGGAGAAGCGCTACACAGTCCGACAGGAATTGGTTCCACCTCAACTGGAAGCGACTAGGGATAAAGTCCTGCTTGCCGGCAAGTACCTAAATGTCGTTCGAGAATGCGGCGGCATCGAAAACGTCAGCAAAGATCTCAACTCCAGCACCGACTGTCCCCACACATTCGACGACCCACGCTTCATCGAAAATGTCAATGGAGCTTACGCGTTCGCCAACAGGAGTTTGATGACACTTCTCCTCACCACACACGAGCTGCCCTCCAGATTACGAAGCTTGAAACATTACTTCTTCCTAGACCGAAGCGACTTCTTCTCGTACTTCTTGGAGCTCACTAACTCCGAGCTACGCAAGACCGCGAAGAATGTCAATGTTGGCAAACTGCAAAGTCTGCTCGACATAGTTCTTCGCCAACCTGGTTCCGTGGCCGCAGAGGATCCATTCAAGGAAGACGTCAAGGTCGTTATGAACGACGTTGGCCTCACTGGATGGCTCATGCGCGTGGTCAATGTGCAAGGCATGGATGCCGACGCCACTGCATTGACATCGTACACTCCCGCTGCGGTCAACGAGAAGGATGGTAAGGAGATTTCCGGGTTTGAAGCGCTTGCGCTGGACTATGCTGTGCCATTCCCACTCTCGTTGGTCGTGAGCAGAGTCACCTTGACCAGATACCAGCTCCTATTCCGCTACCTCCTCAGCCTCCGGCACCTGGAAACGCTACTCACGAACTCCTGGACCGAGCACACCAAAGTTAGAGCATGGCACCACAAGACCAAAGGCAATCCGATTGTAGCGAAGAAACTCGAGAACTGGAAGCGCAGAGCATGGTGTCTGCGGAGTCGAATGCTCTGCTTCGTGCAGCAACTCCTGTACTTCTGCACCAATGAAGTCATCGAGCCAAACTGGCTGGCATTTATGTCTCGCCTTTCCCACGCAGACGAAGAGGATCAGACCGACTCCGAAGGACCCCAAATCAAGCGCACCGTTGATGAACTCATGCAAGATCATGTGGATTTCCTCGCGACATGTCTGAAAGAGTGCATGCTGACGAACTCGAAACTGCTGCGCGTAAGTCCCCATCGAATGCTCCCGCCAAAATCTCATCCAGCTCTGCTAACACGCTTCGTGCTAGATCAACTCCAAAGTAATGTCGACTTGCACCCTCTTCGCGAACTACACCGCCTCCCTATCCCGATATCTCGCCTCCGCAGACCCAGATCTTGCATCGCCATCCTCTGCCAGCCAGACAGCCTACGATCCTGCCAAGCTGGACAAGCTATTCTCCATCCTACAGCAGTACGAGGACCACTTTAGCAGGCATTTGAAGATCTTGCTGGATGCGTTGAACTACCTTGCTGCCACGGAGACGGTGGTATTTCTGGGACTATGTGCTAGACTATCAATGGCGAATGAAGGCGGTCCAGGCGGAGACGGACCCGGCACATATGGATGAAAGGCACGGGCTGTGGGAGGAGGACAACAACATGTCGGCTTAGCGTAGGCGTTTTGTTGAGGCGTTTTGTATGTGTATGATGAATATATGATGTGTGAGCTCTCTCTCTCTCTCTCTCTCTCTCTCNNCTCTCTCTCTCTCTCTCTCTCTATCTCTATCTCTATCTCGTGGGAGAGCATTCATGGCGCTTTTGAGGGGGAGGCCGCCGATATACAACTTGTGTATATGTATATGTATATGTGTGTGTGTGTGTGTGTCAACATTTCTTCCTTTTATCGTACAGCTACACCCAGCTGCTCTCGATCGAGCTTGTCGAAGAGTAAAGATACAAAAACTGTTACATGCCATGCCATGCCATGCCATGCTCTCTCGCTTCATGAAACCTATGATTTTTTGCTCTCTCTTCTATGCGAAAAGAAACCACCACCACAACAATTCAGTAGCTTATTTACCTCCTCCCCAGACCCCACTTGGCGATTCTCTCTTGCACATCAGTCCATGGGATATCCTTCAGCTTCACACCTTCTTCTTCGCCCTGCTGCAGGACAACAGTCGGTGCGCCAGATCCGTTGCCGCGGTTCTTGACTTGTCCGCCAAAGACCTGCTTGGCTACTCTCCGGAGGTCAGCAATAGTGACCTTCTCGATGTTGGCGACCATTTCGTTGACCGGCACTCGGCGACCATGGACTTGGACCTGTCTGCCCAGGTCCTCGAGCTCGACCATTCTCGACTCGAGGTTCATGAGCAAGCTTGACCTGAGCTGATTCTTTGCTCGCTTGACCTCAATCTCGCTGAGCCTGCCGAGTCCAGTCTCCGTACTTAACAAGCTCAGCTCTCGGGCCATGGTGTCCAGCATTCTAGGTACGTATTGCGTTGCGCAGCTAGCCGAGATGCCAAAGAGACCGGAGTCTGTGTATGCATGGTTGAACGCTACGCAGTTCTCGACCCAGCCGTACTGATTCAATACGTTGGTGTACAGTCGGCTATACATGCCCTTTCCTGGGCCACCTGCCGAGAAAGAGCCTCCACCGCCGAGAAGAGTTTGCAATGTTGCAAGAGCGTAGATGTCCGGAGATGAGATTGATAATGATTCGAAGGCCAGGTGGATGTGTGATACGCGAGGAAGCGCAGGGTTAGGCGGGACAGGGAGTGGAGGAAGCGTCAGGAAGCCACCAGTATACCGTGATGGTTGGTCATAATCGATGGGCTGTTCCAAAGGATGTGGGATAAGGTCTGATGGATCGAGAGGTGAGACTGTCGCCTTTTGTGATGCTGATGTCGACAGGTTCTTGGAGAAGAGCCTGGACATTAGTCCCGAGTCCTTTTGTGATTGCGCCTGTGATGTGGGATATGGAGGCTGCACTTGTTGCGCTTCAATCGAACCTGATGGCCGTGCAACAGATGGTGCTGCGGAATCCTTCATGTCGCCAAAGTACTGCTCCGCAAGCTTGACCGCGTCGTTGTGGTTGACACCTGCAAAAGCAACAACTATTCGCCCGGGGCGAAAGAACGCTTTGCGGTATGCCTCGACTGTCCTGCGATCAATCTGGTCTAATTTCTCCTTCGGGCATAGCAGCGGGTTGCCCAGTGTGTTGTCCTTGTACGCTGCCATATGCACCAGCTCAGGCAGTATCAGTTCTGGCTTGCCCCAGATCTCGCCGATTTCGTAGTCGGCCGTCTCCAGCTGTCGAAAGACTTCCTCGTCGGTAATATTGGGGTCTCTTATCGTCTCTGCGAGCAGCGCAACAGTATCCGGGACCGCCGTGTTGAAGGTAGCAGCCTGGTACATCAGGCTTTCTCTTGACGATGCACACTGTATGTTGCCGCCCATCTGCTCCATCGCCTCCAGCATCTGATCCGAAGTCCGCTTCGTGGTCGACTTGAAGGCTAATCGATCGATGATGTGTGATGTCCCTCGTAGCGCGTCACTTTCGTATCGCGATCCAGCATCGATGTAGACACCGATACCAGAGAAATGACCGGGCAGGTCTTCGGTGGCGACTCTGATGCCATTGGGTAACGTGGTGATCCTGTCGAGCTCTGCGGGATCTCGTTCTGCGGGATCTCGTTCTGCGGGCGTCCTCGCTGCGGTTGCATATGGTCGTAGTCTGCTTGGATTCCGCAGTGCAGTCTTGGCGCGGTGTGAAAGATGGCGCGGAAGCGACAAACTCTTGCTCATCGTCGGAATGTGCAACATGTACAGCCGGAGCATGTAAGTGAATGTGATGAAATGCTCTTCTTCTTCACTGTCACCTGGTGATGCTACAGATGTTTCTTAGCGCGGGCGGCACTCGGGCTCGGGAGCGCTAGTTCTAACTAGTTCTATGATGGGAGGGGTGCCAAGGTAGGGCGACTTCGGTCACATGCCGCATGGTGGAAACAGTAGAACGATCATGTACTGTAGATAATAAAGAGGCCGTTAGCATGACGACGATCCACCATCATAAGATGAAACGCCAGCATGGACATTACGGCTCCTTGTGGAAGAGGAAAAGCTGCTGGTGATTATTCTACGTACTGTATCTAGATGTTCGCTATTTGAACGGTGTAGCCCTTGGCCGTCTGCCGTGTTGCTAGCGTCAGCAGCGACCACGTTCACAATCAATCATTGTCATCTTCTTCGTGAGAGCCTTGCGATTGCCTTATATTGTGCGTTTCCCCACCATCATCATCATCATCTTGGTGGTCGTGGAAGCACCACACCCCGTCTGTGCTGCGCACTGCGTTGATGCACGACTCTACCTGAAACCACGCGGAACTGCATTGAGACTGCGCCATGCAATTGTCCGCCGGTCATGCCGTCGCCTCGCTGAACACCTCCAGCGCTACCCCCAGCTCGCCCACGAGACCCAGCCGCTTGCGAGGCCTCTCATATCTCCGCTCTTACACGCGCGAGCACTTGCAGTCCCACTCTTCGCGATCCGAAGCCCCGCCGTTAGTACGTTCGACATCGTCGCCGGGCGCGACGAGCCCAACTCCGATAACATCACCGCCGCTCCACCACCACCACCAGCAGCACACAGCCAGTTCCGAGCGGGGTAGCCGAAACAACAGTCATTCGGCCATACAGAGCGGGGAGAACGGCTGGATTCCCGCCATACACGGAAGACGAGAAGCAGCGCCAACCACATCGACATCGACAGAATCCGCCTCTCCAGAGCCCACAAACACCACAGCGAGCATGATGACGAGAAGTCGTACTGCTGGTCCACTTGCTCCGGCGCCCACTTTGAATTATTCCACCCAGCGCGGACCATTGCCGCTTGAAAGCTCTTCGTCCAGCGACCCGTTAGCAGCAGCTGATGCATCGACTTCTAATACTGCGCACGGGCGAGATCAGCTACCTGTTATACGCTTCAGCCCGCATATCGAGACACGATCGTCACGGCCTTCACTCCGCTTCGACGCGTTGTCGCGAACGCTCAAGACACCCGGCAGTGTTGTGAAAGTGGGCAGATATAGTGAGCGAGACAACAACCCCACCAACACAGATCACGGCTTGCCAGTAGGATTCAAGTCGAAAGTGGTGAGCAGGAGGCACTGCGAGTTTTGGTGCACAGATGGACAGTGGTATATCAAGGACGTTAAATCAAGCTCGGGCACATTCTTGAACCATGTGCGATTGTCAAGTCCGGGCCAAGAGAGCAGGCCATATCCGGTCAACGATGGCGATATCGTGCAGCTGGGCATCGACTTCAAGGGCGGCGAAGAGGTCATATTCCGATGTGTCAAGATCCGCGTGGAGTGCAATCGCGGCTGGCAGAAGACCTTGAACACTTTCAACACGACTGCACACAAACGACTACTCAAGAACGCCCTGAGGCCGAAGAACAGAGACTCAGATGCCGGAAGTGTGAACAGCTCGGAGTGCTCAATCTGCCTGAACCCCGTGTCTCCGTGTCAAGCACTCTTCGTGGCGCCCTGCAGTCATGTGTGGCACTTTAAGTGTGTACGAGGACTCATCAACAGTGTTCATTACCCGAACTTTTCGTGCCCGAATTGTCGATACGTGGCAGATCTTGAGGCGGATGTCGAGCAGCCCGAGGAGGACTATGAGACAGACGAAGCAGAAGAACAACCGGAAGTGCTTCTTCCTATGGCGGATCTTTCGATCCGAACCCCATCATTACCGCGCGATGACTCGGACTCAGCAGACGCTGGCACACCATCCAGTAGTACACAGCCAATCCGGATAGGGCAGCCCATGTCGAGCGACTCGAGAGGTGTGAGTGACGCTCTTGCAACGGCGCGCTCCATGACACCGACGTCCCACGCTCCATTCGCGCTGGCAACTGGACTCATAACGCCTCGGAACGATGCGGGGCCATTCGTGTTTGATGGAAGTGCGAGCAGGCCCAGAAATGTGACATTAACCAATGAACCGTTGGAAGAGGAGCCATAGTATGCGCACGATATCGGGAAAGAATAGTTGCAGGGTCCTGGGAACAGCATATTAACGAGGCGTTCTGAGCATATGATTTAAATGACAGCTGATGAATGGAGGATGTTTAAAGCGATCAATACGTAAGCATTCTTTCATGCTCCAATCGACGGCACCCCATTGTGCATGTCGGTCATACTGCTCCAGCTCCTCATATGCCTGATTTCTCAGCAAGTAACGACAGCGCAGATCACCGCTGCACATGCGAGATCCCGAAGAGTGGCTTCTTTGAACACGAGCTGCAAGACGGCTCTTTCCACGTGGAGCATTACTAATCATGCTTTACTACAAATTTGATGTCATCGCAGGCCACATCTAGTATTCACCAAAAATCGAACTCATGGCACCAATCAGGATCGCCTTCATCGGCCTGAGCAACAGTGGCTGGGCAAGCAATGCTCATTGGCCATACCTCCAACAGACAAAGAAGTTCCAGATTGCCGGCATCCTGAATTCCAGCAAAGAGTCTTCCCAAGCAGCAATCAAGAAGTATGAGCTGCCATCAAGTGTCAAGGCATATGCTTCTCCAGATGAGCTGGCCGAGGACTGCGACAACTTTGACTTGGCAGTCTGCTCTGTATGGGTGTAAGTCGATGTATATTTATATCTCCAATGCCATATCAAACATGCAGCAAGCAGGCTGATCACCATCGCAACACAGCGACAAACATCACTCGGCCATCGCCCCAATCGCGGCCAAAGGCAAAGCCTGCTACGTCGAATGGCCTCTCGGGAAGACTTTATCAGAAGCCGAGGACCTCCATGCCATTGCCGGCAATGCCAACGCCAACACCATCGTGGGCTTGCAAGCGAGGAGATCCCCCGTTGTGAACACGGTGAAAGATCTCATCCGAGACGGAACCATCGGTCGCGTCCTCGGCGTTAATGTCCGTTCTTCGGCAGGCAATATGGGACAAGTTGAGCCCGCGCGGCTGGGCATTGCCTTCAATGATGCGAACAACGGGGCTAACATCTTCTCGATCCATTTTGGTCATACTATTGACTACGTGCTCTATGCGCTCGGCCAGGAGGTCGCCAGCCTAAGTGGCGTGCTGAGCACGCAGCGGAAGATTACGCAGCTCCGGCATCCTGATGGGGAGCTTGAAGATAGCAAGCGCGAGACGCCGGATCAGATTTTGTTTCAAGGACATTTGAGTGACGGGGGCGTGATTACGTTCCATCAGCGGGGAGGACCGCCGTTCAAGGGGACGCCCGGGCTGGTGTGGAGGATCTATGGTGAGAGGGGTGAGATTGAGGTTACTAGCGAAGGGGCGTTTTTGAATATTGGATATGGCGACAATATGCACGTCAAGGTGCATGATCACGAGAGCGATGAGGTCAGGGAGGTTGAGTGGAAGTTTGAGGATGGGTTGGAGGAGTTGCCGCAGGCGGCGCAGAATGTGGCGAGGTGTGTTGCGCTACCTCTGAGGTGTTTGATGCAGTGGACTGACCTTTTTTTTTGAACAGGGTATATGAGGCTTTTGCTGACGGCAGGCACGACGAATATGCCAACTGGACGCAAGCTGTCGCGAGGCATAAGCTTCTTGCGAAAATTGAGGAGAGTAGTAGGGAAGGAAAGGTGGTTAAACTATGAGCAGTGAAGCCTTACACTCGTCAGAAAGCACTGGAGCACTACCTGCTATCGGATCCACCCTCTATCTCGTCGCTGGAATTACACCAGGAAGAGTCCTTATGCTGACCAAGCTTATGACACAAAGGTATGCGAACAATAGTCAGCGCTAGGAGAAGATATATGATATCAAGCACACAGACTCCCCTTCACCGGCCATTCTCTCATGTCCATTGCGATCCCCCTGTATGTATATGTACTTAAGCCCATCCGAACGGACACAACTCCTACGTCTACGTCTACGTCCAGGGTCTCGGCGCCTTCTTCTTCTTTTTCTTCGAAGAATCGAGCTTGCAATACACTTGCAACATTCCGAACATGTCTCTTGTGTACAAGGGCAATCTCCTTTGTCACCAGTTGTTTCTCAAGAGGTTTTCGCGCATATCCGACTCTCACTCGCGATGCTGCTAGTAATGTTGCATTTGTCGATGCCAAGGAAGTAAGGTGAGGTTGTTGACTTTGGGGCAGCAGCCGTGAGTGAGCACTTTGCATTCGGTCCGAAACATGTCAAATAATGTGATATACTGTTGCCAGCGACGAGGTGTTTTCGTCCGAGATAGCGGAGATATTGACCCTAACCCCTGCATACGTGTATGTACTGTATATACACTACCACGCCTTATGCATCCTTGCGACCTCTCCGATGCCTGAACATCGGGACGATCAGAATATGGTTAGAAGATCTAACTTAGCCCTCGCCTTGCCTGCGCATCTGCTCCTTTCCCGGCGAAACAACGCTGCTCCAGCCACTTCTCGACATCTCTAGGAGCATGCATACTGTAGTTGTTGGGATGCAAGACGAGGACCGCCCCCTCACCACCCACAAATTTCGACTTAGTGTAGTACTTGTTGTGCTTCCTCGCCACCATGGCCGATGTCTCGCAACATCCATGCGAGCCCGGGGCATGAGTGGTTCAATGCCGGCATACCTTAGAGCTATTGGTGAGTGGAGCTGCCAAGTCCGGATTCGTTTCCAGGTCACGATCTAGGACCGTGACGAGGATAGGACTCGGCCACATACGACGCCGTATCTGTGTACGCACATACCCTTTCGGGGCTGTCCATGAGAAGAAGGTGGTGGACTTTCCTACGTTGTCATTTGTATACGCTCTCTTGCCACCTTCAGGATTTTCACCACAACGGCACTCACTGTCCACAATAGGATGAGGTTCTCGACAGTGTGGCTTGCGATTGCCACAGCATACGCTGCGGATATCGATACGGAAGGCTTACCCGACACGGGACTGGACACGTCAAGTTGGACTTCCGGCGAGGCACCACCAATCGACGATATATTCAACCTGGACGACATACAGATAGCGGCGAAGAACACACTAGCTGCAAAGGACTATGCTTATTACCGGACCGCTGCCCTGGATGAGATTACCTATCAAGCGAACTTGTTTATCTGGAACAAGATAAGGCTGAACGGCTTCTCCTTTACAAACGTATCGGAGATCAACCTGAAAACCACAATTCTGGGCTACGACTTTGACCTGCCTTTCTTCATCGCGCCTGCTGCACAAGCCGGCAGAGCCGACGATGGCGCGGAGACGAATTTTGTCGAAGCGGCAGCCAATGCCAGCATGCTCTACGTGCCCTCCATCTCATCGACCCTGTCTATCGAAGACATCGGCTCTGCGGCAGCGGATGGTCAAGTCATGTTTCACCAGGAGTACGTTTGGACGAACCGCACGCGTCTGCAAGACGACCTGCAACGCATTGAAGCTGCGGGCTTCAAAGCTATCGTACTGACTGTTGACAACACTGGCATTGGCGGCATTCGCAATCGGCAGCAGCGCTTTTCTTCCTCGAGCGGTGACACGGGACACGAGACGGCTTTCACAATTTCCGCACTGGACGAATTGCGCAACCTGACCAGCTTGCCGATCATCCCAAAGGGAATAAAGACCGCGCACGACGTCAAGCTATGCGCCGATCTAGGCTTTCCAGCCGTCTACATCTCCAACCACGGCGGACGTGTAGTCGACTTGGCGCCGACCGCTATCGAGGTCCTGCTCGACGTCCATCGTCTCTACCCGGAAATCTTCAATCAGATCGAGATCTACGCTGACGGTGGTGTCCGCCGTGGAACACACATCTTGACACTGCTAGCGTTGGGTGCTCGCGCTGTGGGCCTGGGCCGTCCGGTAATGTTTGCAAACATCTATGGCGAGCAAGGCGTGACGAAGCTCGTGGATATCTTGAGGGTGGAGCTGGAAACCACGATGAGGCTTATGGGTGAAAGCGATATTGATGGCTACCGCGGAAACACGACGTTCATCAACACTAGGGAAATTGAGCTCGACTTCTTCGGGGCCATTTTGACGGGTGATACCAGCTCTACGCCATATGTTATTGACAGTGTTTCCACTTAGTAGGGTGCTGATCTGTAAGAGGCTTGAAGTATACCCGTTAATAATGCTATATAGTCTTAGGGCACTTATATCTGTTTCCATTAGTGTCTCCGGACTATATACGATATATACTATAGATATCTAAAACTAAACTAAATAGCGACAACTTTACTATCTACCGTCTTTAACCTTTATAATAATAATAAAACATTATCTAATATAGCCTATGTATTATATATACTAGAGAAATCCCTATCTAGCTCTTATAGTAATATTATAGTAAACTAGTCCTATATATAGTAGACAGGTACGAATATATATAATCCGAGCTTTACTTACTTCTAGCTTTATCTTCTTTTCCGCTTATTAGTTAGTACGTTAATAATATATCGAGATAGTATATACTATCTTTCTTTCTAAACCTAAATACCGTAGACTTTTCTTTATAGATTATTAGAGCGGGCAGTATAATTAGTATAAGAAAGAGAGAGATATATATATATAAATATAGATAATACTATACTACTAGCTATTTTCTTTTATAGTAATACTAGAGGCAAGCTAGGAGAGTGTCGTTCCGATGATGTTGATGTTAAGGAGACCTGCCTTTTCTAGTAATAGTAGAGTACCTTATGCCCCCTCCCGCACACCCCGCACGTGGCATTCCTATGGCGTTCCTCGTGCCAAAGGTTACCCAAAGCTTGTCTTGTTTGTCCTGTATAGGCGGTCCAATCCAATGCGTGCTGTCGCCGAGGTCCATCGAGCTCGAGCTTTTTGGATCATAATGACGAGTTCTCGGTTCTGGTAGTAGGAATTATTAGGCGTACACCGTAAGCAGTGTGTGTATCGTCAACTCTGACTCGTGCCAGTTCTTAGTGTCAATCTTCCTTTATGGGGTTGTGGTACTGACGGAGTCTGGTTATAGCTGCTGCTGCTGCTGCTGGTTAAAAAGCCTGTCTGCAGTTTTACTGTCTTTCTCGTGCAACATGGTGGCTAACAGCATTCTCAGTGTCTTGTCGCTGCTAGGATTCGTTCTCGGTGCAGAACTGACGCCTCGCCATAATGGGCATAATCGAAGACAACTCGACTGGCAGTTCGCCTCTGGCTATGGCGGCGTTTCGGCATATGGCTCAGCAGCAGCAGCAGCACCATCGCAAGCACCATCTAGCTATCCAAGACCAGCAGGACAAGCAGCCTCGTATGCGCCACAGTCGCCAATAAGCAGAAACAGTGCCAGCAGTGGGCCAACCGCGACACTAGACTGTGGAACCATCATTGGTACCACTACCTCTCTACCACAAGCGACCGCGACAGTCAACAAGTTCTTAGGAGTTCCTTTTGCACAGAGTCCCCCTGAACGTTTCGCTCCTCCGCGGCACGCAGGAGGAGGCAGCTGTAACATCGAAGCTAAAGCATGGAAGCCTGCGTGTATACAGCAACTCGTCTATCCCAGGGCTGAGCAAATCTTCACGAATCTGGTCTTCAACAACCCAGCACCAGAGGAGAGCGAAGACTGTCTGTACCTGAACGTTTACGCTCCAAGCAGTCCACCTCCGCCAGGTGGTCGAGCTGTGATGTTCTGGATATACGGCGGCGCACTGCAGTTCGGAAACGCCGGACAGATTTACTACGACGGAAGTTCGTTCGCTGCTTACGAGGATGTCATTGTCGTAACCTCGAACTACAGGACCAATGTGTTTGGGTTCGCGACTAGCCCCGAGCTTCCCATCGCCGAACAGAACTTGGGCTTTCTCGATCAAAGGGCAGGCCTGGACTGGGTACAACAGAACATAGTGGCGTTCGGTGGCAACCCGGACAAGGTCACCATATTCGGGGAAAGTGCAGGAGGCTTTTCTGTGGACGCTCTTCTCACATCCTTCCCGGCCGGAAGCAAGCCACCTTTCCGTGGTGCGATTATGGAGAGCGGACAGCTCAGCTACAACGCTCAACCGAGATTGAGTTCCGTTCCACAGTGGATTGAGTTGGCAGGGCTCCTGAACTGCACTGAACAGTACAGCAGCAGCAATCTGACCTGCTTGAGAGCTGCCAACGCCAGTACCATCAAGAACTTGATCGAGGTTAACTCGCTTACGTTCAATCCCGTCGCAGATAACGTGACACTGGTAAGAAACCCAATGCAGCAGCGCCTCAGTGGCAACATCGCACATATCCCTATCCTCGGCGGCAGCAACGCTCAAGAAGGTCGCGTGTTCGCGTATTCGCAGACAAACAGCACAACGTACCTGAACAGCTTACTCGGCAATAACACTGCCGCAGTCCAAGCGATAGAATCAGCATACCCCCCATATAGGGCATCAAACGGCACGGAAGCATACGACCAGGTCTCCGAGTTCTTCACCGAGTACGTCTTCCAATGCGGCGCAGCTTTCCATGCCAACGCCACCGCCTCCATTGGCATCCCCGCCTGGAGATACTACTTCAACGCATCCTTTGCCAACACGCAAGCGGTTCCGAATCTTGGTGTCTTCCATTCTTCGGAAATCCCCATCGTCTTCAGCACTTACCCTCGGGTCAATGTGACAGCACAGGAGTACGCATTGTCGACAACGATACGACGCACCTGGGCCACGTTTGCGAAAAACCCTGCCGGCGGTCCTGGATGGAATCCTGTCGGATCGGGAGCTGAAGGGACAGTCCTTGTTGGCGCGATGTCTGAGGCGGAAGGTGGAATCGTGTACAGTGGTAACAGGACCGTCTACGGCGACTTCAACGTCGGAGTTCTTGGCAACAGGCTGGATGCTTTGAGTTCCGGGGTGACTGTGATTTCTGGGAGCGAGATCGATTATCGTTGTGGGTTGTACACGGCGGCGTATAACAGCAACGCGAATATCGATCCGGCATGATTAGTCGTTGATATTGGGGGCCAGCCGTGCTCGTGAATGCAAATACGTTTGTCTCTGGCAGATTCCCGTCGTATGGACCAATCCTGGTCGCTTAGAAGGCCGAAGATTGCCGTAGGTCCTGATTGTTGTAAGGTTGAAACTGAAGCTGGTGAATGAGGTCATAGAACAATCTGATTGCACATTATTCAAGAGCATAACGCTTCTTAAGGGCCTCTCAGAGCTGTTTCTACTTATCACTGAGGCTACTAAGAATTCCAGAATCTTTTCTGACCTTCTAATAGGAAGTACTTCGACGTATTTCGGCGCGGGATTGACCGTTAGTGCCTTATGCCAAGGCCACTTGTCTCAGGCAGACAATCCATACATTCAACCTACGTAGTCACTCGCCCTAACAATAGCTTTTCCCCCCAATGTCTGCCTCCTTCTCCGCCGCTACCCTAATGGTCGAAGTATAGACAGCATAAGAAAGCCATCTAAGGGGCGACGACTCTAGCAACGCCTACTTTCCGTGAGATACTATACGTTATCTATGATTATATACAATACATACTAATCGTACATATATAGCAAATACCCCTTACCACCCGGTTGTTAGCAAGAGTGCACCCGGTCGCTATAATAGTATTTCTCGTCAAGCATGAGTTTCAACAAGGGACGGGATAGGCCTACTCACTACCTCGGGCCAATCCAGAATGCCTGACACACAGTCTTTCGATGCTAGTGAACTTTCGATCCAGGAAGTTCGATCATCAGCAAACACGTCCTGACGGAATCTCAGGAACGTAGCTTACCGACCACGCCGTTTTGACACGAGGCGAACAAGCAAGATCCGGCCTTCTACGCCACCCTGAAACCGCCAGACCTATTTTCTCGCGGAGATGGAATACCTTGACATACGTAGTTGCGAGCAGTCGCGGCTCACCAAATTCTGTACGAGTATTGCTTCGTATGACATGTTAGCCCTGTTGAGATGCGCATGCACAGAGAGTCCGTGAACACTGTCACTAGCACACAAAATCATGTGCCAGTAGCACAATGTGAGAGAATAGCTAGACAGCTGACCATCCTCGAATAGGAGCATACACGAAACTCTATAATCCTCGATCAACGTATACTGATGATAGATCTTGATAGTGTCTTTCAGACTCATCTTTTCGAGGAGATCGAACCTGCTCTTTTCTAGTGGAATGCCTTGAGATGCTTGACCGTAAGCGCTCAAGGCGTGTTTAGATCCAAGAATACCAACGAAACATCCTGGCCGAGCCAAAATTAGCAATAGCTACTTGGTCGTAAACGACTCGCAGCTTCGAGATGTTTGACGCTAAGATGCGAAGGCTGTGTAGTTCAGCAAGTACAAGTATCGCTCCCCCGTGCGACATCCATTTACTATCAGCATCTCCCCATCATCAGCAACCATCGTCATCACTACCACCACTCAACGAACAAACAAAACAGTCCTCCAGCCACATATACATCATGTGGTCCTCAGTCATTGCCACCGTCTCCCTCGGCCTTGCTTCTCTGGCCTCAGCCCAAGAAATCTACGGCAACCAATGCGCTCAGCGAGGCCTCCAAAACTGCTTAGACCAGGGAGCTTGGGGCTGCCTCCAGAACACCGTCGAGCCTGCGCTCGCCGGCCCCAACTGCGTCGACCAGACAAAAGGCTGTGATCACACTTGCCTCAGCTCTCGCGCCCAGCCGGGTGCTGTTGTCTACGCCTACGTCAAGCACAGGTACGTCATTCATAAATATCAAACAACAACCCCTTACCTTACCATACCCAGTCAGTCAGTGGGAAAAAAAGGAAGAATCTGACCCTAATTTTCGTGACTTCATCAGGTCGGACGATTACCAGTGTATTTGTAGCTACAAGGATGCCCGCCAGGGCAACGGCGAGTGGTAGTCGGCTTAAGAAAGAAGCGCGACCCAATTTCTTCCGTCCCAAAAAGTGCGTCTCAGGGTTGGAAAAGTAGTCGCTGCATAAGGACGCTTAGGGGAGTGCAACGCCACTAGCATTGGGGCTATATGATGAACTGCAGGCTTCTGATTTTGACCTGACTTTTTGGGGAAGGGGAAATTTTTTTTGAGGCATACACACTACAATGTTCATATAGCTTTATTGTTATCGTCGAATCATAAGGAAAAGGCGATGCACTCCTCGACCCACACACCATCTCCGTGTCGAGACCCCCCCTATCATTGGATATTAGCGAAATGCCTCTTCCAAGTTGCGGCTACATTCGGAGAGCGCCATCTGACGTCCATGCCAATCGATCGAGCAGCTTGAGCCAGATGTTCGATCTGGATGGGTGTCCTGCTTATGCTCTTGCGCTCTCGATGCCGGCCACATCATTGCACGATTTCAGAGCATATCTTTTGCCAGCGCTGCGCATACAAACGCTAAAGTAAGCACCATCCAGCCTTCCATGCTGTGTTTGGATGCTACTGACTTGGTAGTGGTGCTTAGAGGTGTGGCATCCGTTCCCACCAGACCTGTGCTGCTTGCCAATAGCGGCGTGTACAATGATGCTGGCGTGGGATTCGGAGACATCTCAGCTTCTGCTGTCAAGGTCGGGAGAGTTGAGCTCGCTTGCAGACCTCGTTGATCGTCGATAACGTGCAGTGGCGTGGTCGTCGCAAGTCCTTTTGCCTCAAAGTCCGTGTTGTTCTGGTTCTCGTGAGTGTGAAAAGGTGCAAGCAGAGATGTCGCAGCAGTTGACAGATTGATGAGCGCAGGAGCTGGATTTGCGACTTTCCCGGCAGCAAGTGCGCCGCGAACGTGCGTATACCCAACTACATCGTCGAAAAGTCTACAGATGCCGCCAAGCAAGTTGAAGTTTGTGCATCCAAGCGTCGCCTCACAGCTATTCTGGCAGTTGGCAAGAGTGTGAATTTCACGCTTCCGCGAGTAATCACTTTCGTTAGGAAGCGTCAGATTGTCGGCTGGGATCTCACCGCCGACATAAGCCACGCCGCAGTTGACCGAGTAAGCCTGGCCATTAGCGGACGAACAAGTCGACGAATCGAGTGCTGGCTGGCTGTCACTGCAGACATCTTCTTGAGCAGGACATTGAGGCGGCGCCGGATACGTTGTGGTTGCAGTTGGAGCCACTTCGGTCGTGCTTGTGGCTGTTTTGGTGAAGTAGAAGATGACGGACGTCGGATAAGTCCAGACGAAAGAGGAGGACGAGCTTGAGCTGCTTGGACCTGGGACAGAAAGAGAAGGCGAGAAGTTGCTTGTTGGGAATGCCGTTGTATTATTACTCATCAGGCTCGGCACTGGCGTTACGAGGGGGGAGTTTGGGAAGCCATCGGAACTGCTCGCCGAAGAGGTCGATTGAACGCTAGAAATGGTGGGTGCTGGCGATGGCACCGGGCTAGTTGAGGAAGATGGTAGCGTGACTAAGCTTCCGGCGATAGCGCTGGATGCGATACCTGAGCTCGGGAGTGTAACCGAGCTCTGTGAGCTCCTGCTTGTCTGTGAGCTTATCAATGACGCTGTCAGGATGGTGCGAGAGATTTCGCTTACCTCGTCACTTAAGCAAGAAGTTGTTCCTTGAAGAAGGTAGCAAGTCCTGTTGTACTGTGCGGATGTCGTGGTGGCTGTTTGAGTCGGACCACCGACTGTAGATACTATGGTACTAGCAGGGAGCTGGCTAACCACAGTAGTCTGCCGCAAGCTAATAGCAGTAGTCGTTTCGATGTAGCTAGTGGTGTATGTCACCTGCTGCGTACTGATAGATATGCTATAGCTAACGGAGGTCGCTGTTTGTGTGATGGTGCTCGCTGCGAAGGGTCAGCGCTGACATCGTGCTATGCTGTGCCAAGGTTCTGCTTACCTGGTGCTGTTGAAACTACCAGTGAAGTCTGAACATACGAAGTGGTTGCCGTCCCATAGAGAGTGCTGACTATTGTACTGAAAGCGGTAGAGAGGGACGTCGATGTAACAGTGGTGCCTGTCAAATGTCAATAAATGCGTCTACGGCCTTCAGTCCTGAGTTTGCTCACCCGGTGCAGTCGATATAACGAGGGAAGTTTGCACAGACGTGGTGGTCTGAGTCACTGGCACCGTACTTATGATATTGCTTGTGACGTCCGATGTTTGCGTTTGAGTGATAGTGCTGGCCGGGATCGTGCTGATTTGGATACTTGTTCGGGTGACCTCTGCCGTATACGTAATGGTCTCATAAGAGACCGCTGTCGTGGTCACCGGGTAGCTTGAAAGGACAGTATATGGCACCGAGGTCGTCAAGGTCAACGGCGGTGCACTGGAGATAACTGTAGAGACCAAGACGCTGGTTACAGTCGAGGCTGGCGGCACTGAAGTCACTGTGCTGGCTGGCAGGGTTGAAGTTACCAGGAGAGTACTTGCGGGGAGCACGGACAGCAAAGTAGTCGTTCCTTGCAGCGACGTCTGGGTCACTGCCGGCTGTACACTGGTCAAAGTGATATAGCTGTATGAAAGAGCGGTTGTAGTAGGTCCAATGATGCTAGTCGTGGCCGTAGCTTGCGCGAGCGTACTTGTTACCAAGACCGTACTAGCTGGCAAGACTGAGAGCACGGTGATGGTCCCTTGCAGCGAAGTCTGAGTGATCGCCGGCTGCACGCTAGTCAAGGTGACGTAACTGTATGAGATAGCTGTTGTGGTAGGGCCGACGAGACTTGTCGTTGCTGTGGCTGTATCTGTAGCTCTTGGAAGAGTGCTGGTGACCAGTAGAGTAGAAGCGGGCTGAACCAATAAACTCGTTGTGGTGCCTTGAGGCAGAGATACCAAGCTCGTGTACGTAATCGCAGGCTGTATGCTAGTCGAAACAATGATGCTTGTGGCTGTAGTTGTGCGTTCGACGGTTGCAGCAGGCAATTGCGAAAGTGTCGTGCTCGTGATGAAGATCGTAGAAGCAGGCTGAATGGACAATGTGGTAAAAGTGTTGTTCACTACGCTGGTGTATGTTATTGCGGGCTGGACCGAGGTAGATATGACGACGGTAGTTGCCGTAGCAGTCCTTTCAACAGTGCTAGCTGGCAAAGTACTGATAATGGTCTGCCAGAGATACGTCAGCATGTATCGTGCAGCGTATAAGGGCGCCAAGACAACATGAAGCGGGATCTTGTAACTTCGGCCAAGAAGACAAAGCGGCCACGAGCGCCAAGATCAATGCACGCAGGCATTCATTAGCAGGACAGCATACCGTTGTCGCCGTCAATACCACTGTGCTCGCCGGGAGGACGCTCGTAGCTGTTGCGGTTGCGGTGACGCTGTTGATTTGGGTTGTTGTCTTGTACCTGAGTCAGCCAAGGTCTAGGAGCGGCTTCTTCGAACGCACGATGTAGTAGCTCGTCTGATACGTGCTGAACAAAGTCTGTGTGACCGTGCTCCCTGTTTGGGTTAATTAGTCAAGTCATGAAGTATGAGAGAATTGAGCCCACAAACCTGGCGCTGTCGATACGACCAATGAAGTTGACACGGCAGTCGTGGTGTACGGATAGCTGGAGAGCACAGTGAAAGGGTAACTGCTCAGATAGGTCGATATAATTGTGCTGGCAGGAAGGATTGTAGTGACTCCAAAGCTGCTCAGAGATATTGAAGTGCTCACTATAGAATTGTCAGCATGGTCTCTGGAATCGGAAGAACTGATCGGCAGGGCGTCTCCCATCGCGCGCTGGGGAAATTGCATGGCAGTTCTGTCACGAAGCATTCGCACACCCTCGCAGCATGACATGGCTTGACCCGAGCCTAATACGTACCAACTGTTGTAGGCTGAGTTGTGGTGACTTGGATAGTGCTGACAAAAGTTGAGACCACCTGTTTGGGAATACATCAGCTTCGTTGTACCTGCCAAAGAAGGCGAGCCATGAGCTTGTAGCGGGCCTGAAGGGTTCTCGACAATTCGCTACATGGGCAAACTTACTGTGTATGGCACACTGCTCACGATTGTGCTCAAAATCGTGGTAGGAACATATGATATACCCGTGGTGAATTGCGTAAGGGTCACGGGAACGCTGGTGACCAAAGTGGTCACAATTGTCGTTGGTTGAGTGCTCACAAACGTGAAAGGGACAGTGGTCTGTTGAGTTGTTGTGATTCCATAGCTGCTAACGCTGGTAGAGACGAAAGTCGTGGGCTGGGTCGTGGTGACGGGTAGGGTTGTGACTGCGTAGCGATTAGCCTTCAAATGGGTAGAAGGAGCAATATTTAGCGTCCTGCTCGACCCAGTAGCGAAGATGGAATATACCTTGGGTGGTCGTAATAGGAATCGTAGTGACTGCATGACTTTCAGCAAAGTTGGGGGGTAGAGGAGAGCTGTGGAGCGAGGCTTCTGAATAAGCGCATACCGATTGTGGTTGGCTGTATGCTAATGGCTGTGGTAGTCTGTATGCAACAATCAGCAGCTGGTGATACTCTAGTCAAAACGGGCCATTCTCACCATGTAGTATGCCGTAGAGTACGTAGATACGACCAGACTGGTAGCTGTTGCAGTGATCGTGGTCCCTGCGGATCGGTCAGCTGCGAGGCTTCATCTCGATGTGAAGCGAATGGCTAGAGCTCGGCATATAATGCGACACTCAGATCGCCCTGGACCGCGAAGCCTGAAGCAAAGTGTACCTACCGGGAGCGGTGGAGATGATCAGGCTAGTCGTGAAATAAGTAGTAACAGCCGTAGTGGTGACAGGATACGAGGAGATTAGAGTGCTCGTTATTGGCAAAGTTGTTGTCACGCCATAGCTGCTAATTGAGAGCGACGTAGAAACGACCGTGACTGGCGGCTGCGTGGTCGTTACTCCGTAGCTGCTGACCGTGGTGTAGGTGATCTGAGAGCAGAACAAGCATAGTCAGCTCATGCTTGGTATGTTAAGTGACTTTGAGCAATCCTACCGGATACGAGGACAGAGAGACAGAAGTTTGCGTGACACCTGGAAAGCACAGAAGTTAGCGACCGCTAGGAATGGCCGAAAAGGTTCGACGTTAGCTTCAGATCAGATACCATAGCTGGACACTGTCGTATAGGTAACCTGGAGTCGCATTAGCATGAGTGCCACCGCAGAGGACAGCTCGCTGGAATGAGAGATCGTACCGGATACGAGGAAGCTGAGATGGAGATACTGGTCTGAGTCACGCCGTACGAGCTCACTGTGGTATATGTGATCTACCAGGAACCATGTCAGCATAGGCTCATTGTAGATCTTCCTAGGATTCTACCATACTGGATACGAACTCAGAGACACCGAGGTTATCGTTACAGCAGGCTGAGTTGTCGTCATCACGACTGTTGTTGGTATTTGAGTTGTAATGGTGACTGGATATGAGGTTGTATAGGTCACAAACTGAGTGCTCAATGCGGTTGTGGTGACGCCGTACGATGTGGTGAAAATGCTGGTATATCTGCTGAGTGTCAGTATCCGATGTCCGGGAGGAGGAAATGCTGTGCTGTGCTGTGCATTGCTATGCTTTGCTCTACATGCTAGCGCTGGCAGCACGTCTTGCGCCCGGCGTATTGATCCTTGCTGACCCGTTTGTAAAATGGGCAACAAATCTGTAAGGTCTTCATTTCAGGACGCGGAGGAAGGGACTTACGTTACGCTTTGTATCGAGATCTGAGTCGAAATTGACACGGTAGTATAGCTGATTGGGTCTATCAGCGATGAGTTTTCGACTTGCTCTCAGTCACTCACGTTACAGCTGAAATCGTTGCCGTGGTTGTCGTTGTCGTTGTCGTAGGCGGTGCCGCACCAGGGGAGATGCTAGAAGGCCAAGTATGTTAGTCATGCTGTCTCTTCCGTCGTACAGGGGCTTCACTATTTTGGCTTTACCTGTTTACGCTTGCACCAGCTACTCTAACGGCGACATAGTTAGACCCAGTCCCTCCTTGCGGAGAACGATCGCACTTCAGATAGCAAGTGCCGCCTGTCCACGTGGCTCCCACGCAACCGCTATAGATATCGCATTGCACCATGCACTGGTCGAGAGTATTGATGTTACCGACGACACTGCTAGTGGAACAGTTCGCGCCATATTCTTGAGAGGCGCCGCAGTAATAAGAGAAGGCATTCCCGTACGAGTCGGTGTAGATGCCACTCGTGCCGTAACCGGTAGCCGAAGTGCTGATAGGCTGTGGACAAGGTAAAGCTGGATAAACCACGAGTGCGGATGCAGTCGCTGTGCTCGCCGTACCTGTAGTACTCGCTGCTGATGCAATTGTTGTGCTCGCCGTACTTGTGGTACTCGCCGCGGTAGTAGCTGGCGCAGATGAACGTGTGCTGGCAAGTCTCGCATAATTGAATTGCACAGTGCCACCTCCTGTAGGGCTAACGGCCGTATTCATGAAGGAACACACTGCCATTGTTGCCGAAGCTGCTGTGTTCGTGAGTGATGGTTCGCCGGTGGCGGAGTAGGAGTACTGCACGCCCTGACATGCTGTCGCTGCGGCACACGAGCTTATGCAAGCTGGAAGGTCTGGAAGACTGGTCAATAGGGCACTATCAGAGGAACAAGCAAGGAAGCCATACTCAGAACAGTAGCAGATGACGCCACCACGGGGGCGACGCCTTGATAACCACAGTAAATCTGCCACTGGAGGCCGCCAGAGTCAGTGTAGATGACGCCGTTGTAGTATGGGCATATGAGCGTTGGGCTGGATTGCAGCAGATACACAGCTGCATAGTTGTTCGTAGCAGCAAATGTAGCGTTGTTACATGTATTCCCAGGTTGACACTGTCCGCTGTAGTAGAGACTCCCTGTCCTACCTGCAATACGGTGGCTGCAGCTACATCAGCAGCTGAGTCAGGCATGGAAAGTGATTGAACTCACAAGCATCGACCGGTACCAACTGTTGGAGCACTGTTGTAGCCGTAAAACACGAAGCCAATGCACCCAGGCCTCTTCGAGCATCCCTGGAAACAGGAATAGAAGCCTTGACCAAAGCTACCTACACCACCGGTTTCGGCCGGATACATATTCCCTGTTGGTGTTGGCGAGAAGTTATCAGTCCAGTCGAAGCCACACTGGACTTCCCAGTAGTTGCCTGGAAGTAACATATGAGCCTCTAGTGACCTTCTGCGCTCAGTTTGTGCCGGGCTTACCGTTGACGTCCTGGTACACACCTCCAACAGGTGCATTGAAAGGTCCAGGCACCCCCGTGCCGCCTGCTGCGCAGGACGCTTGAACAGCTGGAATCGTGAAGACATTGGTGGGTGCGTATGAGGTCGCTGTGCTGAGAGTAAGAGTTGTGACTGTCTGCTGGGCATCTGCACTGCTTGAGAGTGCAAGGAGAGAGACGGCGAGGGCGCCAACACGGCAGAGCATGATCCTGTGCAGTGGTGGTGAGATGCACCCGCCAAGACAGAGGAAGAGAACATGAAGTATACAGACGAGAGGTGTACCAAGACGTCGACTCCTCCATACAGCAGTGGCAGGATGCAATTCCAACGAGGTGTTTACCTTGCGACTGTGGAATGCAACGCGTTTAAGAATGTGGACCCAGACGGTCTCGCGGATTTTCCCCTAAGCCTTATTGCTATTGTCGTCACAAGCTATTGCACATTCGCTGCTTCGGACCATCAGATGGCGGTGGTCCAGATGCGGTCGATGGTGTAGGTGCATTGCAAGAATGGGTCGCGAAGTAGACAACGCGCCGGCGTGCATCGCGACGAGGCTTTCTTATAGCTGTGCCATATCGACGGCCACGAGGCACAACTCACGACGCCCCACAATTCGACACAGATAGTTCTACACAATTCGGCGTGTTGTATGAGTGGGGACGTCGAGGTGTGGTGCTGATGTTCGCTCAGTCTCAGTGGTAGCGGTGGACTCCGAAGACAGCCCTCCCCCCTCCGCCGAGCCCTTGGAGCCAGCTATATGGAGCATGTCGTCGTGGTACTACACTTGGTACGAAAAGGATAAGAACCTTTACAGCCGGCTTTGACCAGCGTTCTGCCTAGTCGCACGGGTGGTCCGGTGGCCCGACCAATCGCTTAATCTCATACTACTACGGTATAGGCTATATCCGCCCCTGTATACACAACCTTGCAACCGGACTGGCCCCTACCTTGCTACTTGCTTAGACTCACATTCGTGTGCAACAAGCGCCCACCGTCATATACTAGCGGCGGACTCAGCCGAGCCAATGTAGTTGCAGAGCGGCCTCTGTCCAGACGACTTTGACTAGCGTTCTGCCTAGTCGCCGCACGGGTGGTCCGGTGGCCCGACCACTCACCTAACCTCATAGTTCTACTACGGTATAGGCTATGTCCGCCCCTGTATACTGTAGGACGAAAACTGAACATAACGCCTTATAGCATCAACTACAAGATTACTCGAACAACACACTACATCGCTAGCTTTCGGGAAGGTATTACAAGCTACGTACAAGACAAACCCTTGCAATCGAACCGGCCCCTACCTTGCAACTAATGCAGCCGGATCTTCAATTGTGCTTAAACTCAAACTCGTGTGCAACAATCGCCCACCGTCATAGACTAGCGGCGGGCGCAGCCGAGCCAATGAAGTTGCAGAGCGGCCTCTGTCCAGACGACTTAAGTTGATGATATGCTACGCACGACGCTTGGCGTACTCTCTCCTTCTACGAATAGCACGAGCGTCCAGGCTAGTTCTATCGGCACAGTGTCATAGTACTGGAATTACCCTACCGCAGAACGACCGTTATGAACATCGACCAGAGCTTCTCCCATCCTTCTCCTTAAGCAGTGCAATTCCTCTTCTTGACCATCCTATTCTTACCTCAAACAGAACTTACTCGCTCTCCCCTGCGCCTGTTTACACCCCAACTCCATACTCTTCGTAGGCTTCCCCTCCCCGCAGTTCTACTCACACCAAACTATGAACATGCAATCTCTAGGTCCCTCTTCGCTCACATGCCCGCCATATTTCTCGTGGCGATGGTACCAGAAACCTTGCAAAGGTCAGCCATCCACCCAGCTCTTGCCCTTTTCCTGTTTGCTCCAGATTTCCCCAATACTGACCGAAGTGGCCCGGAGTTGATCATTCGATCCCAATGTATGCTCACGAGCCCGCATTCAGCGGTCTCTAGGTGGATCTTCGCTTAGTTGTCTTTGGATTGTCTCGAGATGCGATGATCTATATGGCGCCTCAGGCCCCGACTCTGGCGAAGTTTTTGTCATTGACATTCTGCGAGACGTTATAGCCCGCCCATCCCGTTGCTATGGTGACCATGTGTTCTCTTTCATCGTGGTACGTGTGCTTTCGTAACGCCACTATCTTGTGTAAACGTCTTACTTGGTGTTATACGGGAGGTAATAAGATAACTTGAGAAAGACCATGCAGACTGATACTTGCACTTGACTTGTGAGCCTAGAAGCTCCGCCGCCGGGATACTGTTCTTACAAGACAAGCTACCGACCTACTTCTTCTGTAGTTCTGATCGAGGAGACTGCTGTCGGATGCCGCTCTCTAATATTGTGCGACGCGGCCAAGATGATGAAGGACCTGGATCCTGGATCTTGGTCCGAACGCGGTCCGCAACATCACAGTCCATTCTTCATACGTATGGCAGGATCTGTGTGTATAAGGCACGAGTCTTTCTCGCAGATGGTACTCCAGACCCCACCCCGAGTTGCATATCTGTATGTGGTGATGATTTATTGGCGGCTTGCGAATTTAGCAACAACGTTCACTCACTACACAATACACGCGACTTGAGCTCGGACCTCATCCAGTGCATCATCAGCTATCTGAGCTGCCGAGCTTTCAGCTGCGCGTCGTCATGTGCCATGCAACTCCCGAGATAGCAGCAGTAACACCTCCTTTGTCACGTTCGTTGACCATTGATAACGATTGCCGGTCCTGACCTGCAATCACACCGTGATGTCCTGCTGATACTTGAATCCCCTGTCGCCTCGCAACATCATCTGTACATTCACCTTTCCCTAACAACAATCCAACGGCCCTCAGAACGATCAGACCCGATGGCTGAAACAACATTCGAGGGAGCCTCTCTACTCTCAATCCCATGCGAACTCCGCAACGCTATCTACGCCTACATCTTCGAACCAGACACGATTGACCACAGCACAAGCAAACCTGACAAACCAGACGCCCTGGCAGTAGCACTCCAACTCCAAGACCCATCCCTATGCGCAGCAACCTACCGCAAAGCCAACAACCTCTCATTCCTCCGCACCTGCCGCCAAATCTACTCCGAAGCCCATCTCCTCGCATTATCATCCACTCCATTCATCGTTTCAGGCGACTACGCCTATCCCGACCTGTTCGACCTGCGGTCCCGATGCCTCTCGCCCGCGAAGCTCAACGCTCTCAACTACATCACAGTCTCCGCCCGAACATCCAAACTTCGCGCTCTGAATGAAGCCTGGTGCGGTCTCCCCTTCGGACACCCCAGCTTGCAACTGGACACCTTGACGATTGTACCCAACCGCGCAGAATGCCATATTCGCTCCATGGGCGAGATCGCCGACCTCTCCCAGTCCCACACGCTAGCCTACATCTTCTCCGAAACGCTCAAATCCCTGCGGAACGTAGCATGTCTGCAAGTCTGCAATGACGGTTGTTTCAATGAAGTGGTCTGGAGGCTGTTCTACCGGAGTTTCGTATATAGGCTTTGGAGGTGGGGTGGGAGGGAGTGTGGAATCAGGTTTGAGAGTGGGGAGACGATGCCGGGAGGGAGTGCAGTCAAGGAGAATCAGTGGTTTCGAGCGTATATGGCAGACGGAGAGCAGCGGGGGAGGGAATGTGGACAGGAGGTATGCAGGTTGGTGGGATCGACTGGAGAGCTGCCGGATCCGAATCCTGCTGGGGTTGGACCCATGAATATGTGATACGACAGCACTTCGTTCTATCAGATCAGATTTCATGCTGCGATGCTTCAGCTTCAAGCAGGCGCTACAATATGTTCCTTTGGTGATACAATGCATCCATAGAACCAAGCCGCGCCTCAGTTCATGCCATTCATGCTGGAGAAGCGCTCTCCCTACGCGCTATCTCTTCAATCCTCAACTCCTTGACGCCTTCGCTTGTATAGCACTAATCAGCATGGACGGCGCCCTCGTCACTCTCGCTCTCGTCCTCGTCTCCTGAAATCTCCTGGTTCTCGCGCTCCTTCTTGTCCATGAGTGCCTGCAGCTCTGCGTCATCGTTCTCTGTAACGGCCTTAGGTGCCATCTTGATCGCACAGCTTCCAGCTTCTGCCCGGATAGTGGCATCAATCTCCTTGATAGCCTCCGTGAGTACTTCGATCCCGTTGCTCTTGTCAATGGTCTGGCAGGTCAAGACATAGAGCGGTGGTGAGACCAGTCTGACCTTGACTTGCGTGTCTGCAGTGCTTTTCGCCTCTGCCTTGACCAGTGCTCTCTTCACCGCATCAATGCCCTCATATCCGAAGCAGGTGACCTCGACATCAGCCCGGACCTTCGTGGGCTGTGGTGTAAGTCGCTTGCCGATGTAGCTTTGTAATTCCTCCTTGATGACATTGTTCTTGAAGGTCGCCTCGTTCCACACGTCAGGGTTCGTGATGCTGAGCTTGAAGGCGTCTACGGCGTGGCCGTACTTCTTGTTGAGTGGCCATCCGATGTCCTGGTACAGCTCCTCAATTGGCGTGGTCGTCTTCTCGGCAACGTGTCTCATGATGCTGTGGACCATCTTGCTCTTGTTGTAGCGCTCCTCGCACTTTGTGATATCTTCCGGTGAGACTCTTCGCTTTGACAAATCGATGTAGCCCTTCTCCTTGTCCACACGCAGCACAACCACGACTTCGTTGCGCCCGACTCGGATAAGCTTCTGGATAGATCGAATACGTCTTCGCGAGAGTTCCGATAGCAGAATCATGCCGTCGATGTTGTCGTATTCGAGTAGCTTGACGTAGGCACCCATTTCTGCTATTTGCTTCACGTTCACCATAACGAAGGAGTCAATTTCTGGATATTTCTCCTCGTAAAACCGGCAATTCGTGAGCGACATGGTTGCGAGTGATGTGAAGTGGTTGGCCAGGGAGGTAGAGGAGCGTCGTCGCTTAGAGTGTGGATGTTGTCGTGTGAGGTGCGAATCTGTGGCGTGTAATCCTGTGTATGCAATTGTGAACTTCGGGAAAGAGTCACTCGAAGCCGCCCCACATCAGATCCGAATACGAGCGCTTCATAGTTCTACCGCTCCATTATTTGTTCTTCATCTTCTTGAACCACAGCAATGTCGAATCTCCCTGCTAACAATATAACGCTCCATACTCCGGTCCAGCCACTGCGCCTCGAAGTCACCATGTGCCAGACCGTTATAGCAAAGCTCTGTTACGGCGGATCGATTGCTACGTACTCTTCCACTGGGCTCGGCCATATCGTTCCTGCAGCCATTACGGGCTTGTTCTACTACAAAGAGTCGTTGCTTGAGGTGTAATGTCTCGGACATAAAGCAGTACTGATGCTCCAGCCCGCCTAGTGCTTGCATCCTGCATGATGTGGCCATCATCTACGCGCCAGGGAAAAGTTGAAATATGTGGTTGCCCAGCCACAGCGCTCTGTCTAAAGCTTGATACTTTACTAACATGGAAGCACACCAAAAAGGATATGCCTTAGCCATTGGTCCCTGCAATCCCCTGCGAATCATGAAGCCCCATACCTACACTAGCATCTTACAAGGCTAGACTTGATCCTCGTTGGCCAAAGGGCGGACAAGCAGAAAGGCAAGGCGCTACACCATTACAGCGTCATCATCAGCCTCTAACATATCGCTCAACATCCTAGGCTCACCTTCATCTGCAATTTGCTCTCAGCCTTTTCGAGCGCGCACTGAGTCATGAAGGCGATGACAGATGGCACCTCTCTGGCGCCCTGCCTCTTCTCTCGAATACCTGTGATCTGGTTCTCCCTGTCCTGCCGGACGTTCGCCGAATCTTAGACTACGACAGAAAGGAGTACATCAACAAGCGCGGCTTCTAGCTTCCTAGCAGCCGTTGCTAACATACAGAGCGCTGAGAGGTGGACTCTCTGAGCAAAGTCAGAAGCCATCTTGCTTGTGGTGGTAGGGGCGGTCTGTTATCTCAGATCTGTGCAGAAGTACTTGCAGAATCGAACGCCCACGATTGAGTCGGGCTTTGAGCACTTGTGGTAATGGGCGTGTTTGTTGACTATTGGTGGTGGCAGAATTTGTCGGTCCGTGTCAACTCCGTAAAACGGAAATTACTGCGCCATTGGAACATGGACGATTATCGATAGTGATGGGGATCAGATTGTCTACAAAACTGCACCATTACACCATCGAGATAATTTTTCGCGTTGAACTGCATTGTGTACGCTATATCCTTCCACTTGATCATCGATAGGCATTTCCGAAAGCGTTCCGATTGCTGAAGCAAAAAAATTCCACATATCGACATAAAAGTTCCACTCATAAGATATCGTTCTGTCCAGACATGATGTCGTTTCCCTCCACTCCATCGAAGGTGCTATATCCTTGCGCAATCAAGAAGTCCACTTCATACATTGGTCTTGGCATTCCACGCCAAATTTCGGGCAAAGGGGTTGTTTGGCTCACCGCCTGATAACTAATGACCATCATATTCAACAAAGAACACTATTGTGCTCCGAATGAAGCGGTAGCTCAGCGGTAGAGCAGCCGATTGCAGCGATGCATTCCTCGGCAGGTCACTTGTTCAATCCAGGTTCGCTTCTTAGGAGTTGTCCTTTTGCATTTCGTCGTATTTTTGCATATCCTGTGCTCCCTGCATTTCCACGTTTCTTCTCCTTTTTTTTTGCAGACCTCATGGTTGATCCTCTTTTTGACGTTTCGTCTCATTTTCGCGTATCGATAGTTCATATAGCTGTCGCATTGTTTCGATTCTTCTCAGGGCGGACTATTCTCATCCGCAATCCTGCCTACTCCCCTTAGGCTGAGGTATACATCCGTGCCCCATCCATACATACTCTGCACTGCAATTCCACCTCCAAAATACTCGGCATACGCTCTTCCCAGTGGTAGACCATATCCCAATCCAGCAAGACTACTCCCTCCACCAGGTCCACCACTTATCGCGTCCAGTGCATCGACATTCCTGTCCCCGCCACTGACCTTATCCACAATCTCATCCTCATTAAAGGTCGTGAAACCATACTCCCACAGCTTGGCATAGTTCTCAGGACTGATGCCGCCTCCTCGATCACGGATCCTGATCGTTACACCAGGAGTCTGCTTATCGAGAGGTCTGATGTTCGCAGACACGGCATACTCGGGCCCGTTAGAGCCTGAAGCATGATCTACACTGCCCTGGTCGTAATTACTGACCATGCCAACAGGAGCACCAGTTTGCTCGCTATGCTTTTGCTGTTTTTCCAGCTTGGAGTGTCGCGTATGGGAGTCCTCTGACGCTGGTGCAGGGGCGATTGTGATTTCGATAGGCTCTTTCTCCATTCCTGCCTCGATAGTAGCGCGGAAACTGTTCTTGAGCAGTTCGGTAAGGATGTATTCAAGGTGCATGGGGATGTGGGCGATTGTGGCTTCGGGGCTGCCGTTCAGGGCGATGGAAGGACGGACTCCGTATTTGAGCTCGCAGATCTCGCCGACCATGTGCTCGCAGTTGCGGATGATGTCTGCTGGTCTGAGATCTGTGTCGATAACACCAATATACGAGGGCGGTGCATCGTCTGCGTGGTCCGAGAGTTCTCGATGTGGCTGGCTGCTGAAGTGCAGAGCGATGTGCTGTTCTGCTATCAGTCGTGTACCGATGCGTGCTCGCAGGTGCTCGTCGAGAAAGCGTGTTATTTCGTCCTTGGTGATGTACTTTCTCGCCTCCAGGAAGCCCCGTGCCAGGATTGCTATGGTGTTGCTATGCGTCTGCACCAAGTCTGCCATGACTTCTGTGAACTTGATCTCCTCCTCCAAGCTCTCAATCCTCCGCTCGGCATATGGCAGCAGTGTCGATAGTGAATGAACATAGTTGTTGTGGATCTTGTTGACGTTCGGGTTGGCAACAACGATGTACGGCAGTGCTCGAAGACTCTGTATGCGATGTGCTAGTCGAGATGGCAGGATGCCCAGCGTGAAGTTGGCACTGTTGAGCAACGCCTGCTCGGACAGTGGAGGCCTGCCATGCTTGCATAGATCTGCCAATGTCAATGGATACAGTGGCTTGGCAGCATATCTGACGATGTCCCTGTCGGTCACTGTCTTGGTCTGGATCTGTCGCGTGCTTGCTCGTGTGAGCGTTGTGGTTGCGGGAAAGATGCCATTGTGCCGTGCTACAGCTCGCAGGCTGAGCATACTGGCACGAAGTCGTTGTGTTATCGTGTGATCATGGGAGTTGACAGCAATGTCGGCGCCGCAGTTGTGATGAAGTGTGCAAAACCAGATCGTTTGTGACTTTCTACCAGCGTCATCGTGGGGGCATGGGACAAATTGGGTGGAAAGGCTTCACTCTGTTTGTTGTCGTGTCATATGTTGGCGATTACCATGGAGCAGCTGGTTTCACCTACAGCATTCATGAGGGGAAGACTACGGATATATCGCCATACGGCTATGTTCAGACCAAGGCCAAAAAGGCGAGGCTGATGTCCTCCAAGCTTGACCAGGAATTGCTTCTTTCCTGCAGCGTAGTGGAAGTGAGCATAGGTGAAGTAACAACACACCATTCATGATACACATCAATGCCATCTCCCATCGTTGAGAGAGATAGTGCATCGTTGCTTACGTAGGCGTCCACAAGAGCACCGATACGGTAGTGTGTTGCGATGGCGCGAGCGAAAGGCTCCATCAGATCGCGTCGCCGCGGCTGATGATCACGTGGCTGCGCGTCAGGTCTAAATGGTGGGGACATCGCCGTTCTCGTCGTCGTATGCGTATGGGCGAGCACTCACTACTGCACGAGCACGACGGCACCATAGCGGCTTCGCATGAAGCACACACACATCCATACGCCAAGATACCATGGAGACAATTACTGCTTCACACTATTCCACTACCCCATATCCACCGCCGACGTCCCAGCTTCGAGGCACACAACACGCGCAGAAAGCGACCACAACGCGTACATCGGCGCAATCTGAACATCCGCCGCCGCAACCGCTATCGGCACCAGCCTCGCAAGAGTCCATGTTGAGCGTGCACAGTGCCGGGAGCAGTGTCATGCCACGCTTGCAGGCGAGTGACAGCAATTTGTCGCAGCTCACGAGTTATACCGACAACACGTCGCCTTCGTCATCGATCGAGGACAGGACCGCGCAGCAGGATGCATCGACGACGTCACAGAAAGCACCCATAAACCGACAGAGAACACCCGAGAACGCGTTGGCGACACCGCGTCTGAATGGCGACAATGCCTTGGCAAGTCCTCTGAGCATTACATCGCCGGCAGTCACAAATGGCGCGAAACGGACAGCGAGCGGATATGTCAAGAACGCGCCAAGTCAACAAAGCACGCCATACACGTCGACGACGTTTCCGGAACGTGCATCGCGTCGCGAATCCATCTCTTCCTCAGGCAGCCGGGCAGGAGAATTGGCCGCGACGCTGAAGACGCGTCTGGGTTACGCGATGGCGAAGGTGCAGAACGGGTGGGAGCACAAGCAGCTGCATGAAGTCGAGCAGCTAGCCGCGCACAAAGCACGTACCAACCGCTACAGCATATCGCACGCCGACCAACGACCCGGGACCAGTGGACTGAGTGATGGCACTTCCCGAATGTCAGTATACGACAACTACCACAGCCGCGATGGCCTCAATGTCGCTGGTGCGCCACCTTCGAAACGGCACTCGGGAAACTATGCGTCATTACTACAACACGCTCAGCACACGTCATCTCTAGGATCTGCTCCACGACTGCAGCCTGCGCCAGAGATCAGCCCGAATTCCAGCCAGAGACATTATCCACCCCAAGCAACGCAGCAATTTCAGCAGCAGCACGGCAATGCTATGTCGCCGCCTCGAACGCCAGTCAACGCTGTGCCAGGTCGACGGCCCCCAACAATACGCACAGAGCTACAAACTGCCGAAGCAGAACGAGACGCCTTACAAGCACTCTTCCAGCTAGGCTCGCCACACACCTCACAGATCCCGCGAAGTGCAACTGCCACGTCAAGTCAAGCTTCACCGCAGAAGATGAACCTGGACACGCCTCGAAGAATTACTTTTGCTCGAAGTGAGAGCAACAGCAGTGGAGAGAGTGCCACGGTGCAGTATAGTTCTGCGGGCTTTCTCGGAAGGCCGCTCATGAGACATTAAAGTCGCAATGGAATGGTATAATATGCGATGCCTTTGTTATGACTGAATTGTCGGCATTGGTGCTCGGGAACGATATACCCATCTGTGCGCTTGCTTGTGTGGCTTTTGCTGTTATCGGTCAATTTTATTCTTGATTTTGTTGCAGGCTGAGGCGGAGTCCAAGGAGTCAGAAAGGATTGCAGGCTTGTGCATATGGACGGCAGGAGCGCCGGCTTTACCTAACGACTGTGTATACGACCTTTCAAACTTGACCAAATGTACCGAGCGTGCCCACTCATCTAGTGTAAGTCGCGCGCCTGGTACACCCTGACCCGATATCTACCTCAGCCCAACGGCAGGCGAGCAAGGGCGTGTCACTAAAAAGTCATCGCTGCTCCGTTGAGCATGCTATTCGTTTTCACGACAGATCTATATAAAGCACAGACGTCCGAAAGGCTTACCTCGCATGCATGGCGCTCAGGGTTGCCCTGCGCTCATTGTGGCGACTCCTCTGCCAGCAAGACATGCACTGCCTGCAAGAGTACGCGCTAACTTTGCAACGTCGAGTGCTAGACTGCCGACGGGTTTGTGCGCCCTTTGTGCAGAGCACGGTGGTGTGAGAACTTCGAGAAGCCAATGCGACCAGCAGGGGCGATGCACGAAGCTGTTGGGGCAGGACTTTTCCAGAACCGTTGTCTATTCATCAAGCCAATCCCGCCGTGCCGTCCTGTTATCTGAAGAAGGTACTTCAGAGTTCACCTGGGTTTTTTTTCAGTTAAGCGGAGATGCTCTGGCGCTGTGACGAAGACAGCGATATAGCTGGGGGGGACTCGATGGCTTGGTTTGGGTGAATGGGACACATGAACGAATGCGACAGAAAACGCAGGATGTGTTCAGCATGGTTGATCCGAACGCATGGGTACTTCTGAAGCAGCGACGATGCTATGGAAACGGCGTGGCGACTGGGCTGTTGTCAGGCACAGAATGGAAGGGCGTTGCCATAGAAAAAACTAATTCAAGTACCACGAATACCACAGCTCAGACCACTGTGTCTGTTCAGCCGAGGTAGGAGTAACGGCTGTACCCTCTGCATCAACTTCATCTCTCGTTCGCCACATAACACACACTTCTCTGGTCCAGATACTCACAAGAGCAGGTAATTTTTCAAGAACGGAAAAAAAACCGCTCCTCGCGCAAGAAGTACTACGTATCACGATGGGCGGCTATTCCCTCTGGCTCGTCCCCCACGAAAAGGCTCCCTTCACCGGCTCCATCCAAGAACTCATCACCGACACAGTGCCCCGCCAGTTCACCGCCAAATCCTACCCCTTCACACCTCACATCACAGTCACATCCGACATCTCAGAAGAATCCCTGAACAGCCAGCAGTCCCCGCAAGCATGGATCGACTCCGTCCCTGTCCAAGAACTACAACTGCAAAAAGAGAAGAATGAAGTCATCCTCGAACTAGACCATGTCGAAGCCGAGGACCCTTTCTTTAGGAAACTGAACATCGCCGTCAACGATAATGAGAATCTTCGCAAATTAGTGGCGCTGTGTCGCAGGACTGCTGGGTTAGATCCGGGCTTTGCGGAGAAGGGGTACAGGCCGCATTTGAGTTTGCTTTATGCGGATGTTCCGACCAAGGAAGCACAGGCAAAGGTCCCCTTGATTGAGATGAAGATTGGGTTCGCCCTAGGGGATCTGTTTGCGTGTTGTGGTGGGGTGTTGGGCATGGGTGGGGAGTTAGTGTTGGTCGATACGAGGAAAGACATTGAAGCATGGGAGGTGGTGGCGAGGAGGGAGACGCCTTGGGCTATGTGGAGGGGCAGTCGGGCGTTGCTTTGAGGAAAGGGTGGTATGGGAAGGTCGAATGGGATTGCATGAAGGTTTCCACTTTCTGAGGAAAGTCTGTTGCTTCTGCTTCCATCGGTTTCTTCTTGACTATCCATTTTTTGCTGGGTATACTGCCCACTCGATATGCCGAGTCGCACATCCTGTACGCCTCTGCCATTGTGCATTCCGTGGACGGATTCTGTGGGCTCAGAGCTGGCCTAGTCACATTCTTCCTCGTGACAAGTTCAGTGATGCCTGTGGCTGCTGTATCTTGGGAATTGGTATATGTAGTTCCATCTCAACCACGCAGACTAATCGAATCATCTGGCGGTGGCGAAGAACCTACCACAGTAAACATCGAGGCTAGACATCACTGCCGCCCCCGAGCGCGATCTGGCTCTATAACTAATGATCAATTATAGCGAGCATGACTATCGGAAGGAAGCATAATCGACAGAAAGGAAGCAAGAACAGAAACGACCCGAGTCGCCTTTTATATAACGCCAAGCACGCTAGTTCTGGTTCTAGCCGTTTCTGGACAGATCAAAGACATGGAGACCTCCGAACATTCCAGCTTCGTCTGCTTCCTCTTGATCCTCATCCACTACAACTCGAACATAGCGGAACGGGATAGAGAAACATAAAAGACTGCGGTGAGGAGCGCGTGCCGAACGCGTTTCCCGCGCTTTAGTCATCCGAAATAGAAATAAATGTATATGCTAAAAACAGCCCGCTAAAGACCCTTCACGGGTTCCACCTCTTTCTCATCCACCTCAACGATTGCACCATCAGCAGAAAAAACGCAACTCTTCTGCTTTGCTCATCCACGTGCGGAAATGAGACCCCGTCTATTATACTACCCCTTTATACTAGCAGCTCTGGACCCTGGTTGCCTCGCGCTTCTGACCATCGTTCGCGTGATATTGCCACTTTTTTTTCGACCGCGAATATGTTCGGGCGAAAACAACCCGAAGCGACTACTGAGCACGATGGTTCGGAGTCCCCTGACGATGACCGTGAACATCATATTCAGCATAGCACCAAGGCGGAAATTGATCCGGACAGTGGTGTCAAGCGAGGTTTGAAGAATCGACATCTGTCGATGATGGCGTTAGCTGGCATTATTGGGCCGGGTCTGCTGGTTGGATCGGGCGCAGCATTACAAAATGGAGGACCTGCCTCGTTGCTCATTGGATTTGGAGTGATTGGTATAATTGCGTTCAGTATCATGCAGTCCCTCGGCGAGATCACGACTCTGTATCCAGGCAACGGGTCATTCATCGGCTTGGCAGAAAGAATGGTTGATAGAGGGTTCGCTGTGGCTGTGGGATGGGTGAGTTCTCCATCGCGTCTGTTGTAATCAATCGTGCTGATAGCTGTAGAACTACTTCATCATCTGGGCTGCAGTTTTAGCGAACGAGTACAATGTCATTTCCAGCATCTTCGTGTTCTGGAGCGACAAAGTGCCACTGTGGGGTTACTTCCTTATTTTTTGGTTCGCATTCATGGCATTTCAGCTTCTTGGTGTCGAAGCATTCGGTGAAGCTGAGTTCTGGTTGGCTTTGGTGAAGCTCCTTGGTCTGACAGCATACTTCATTTTTGCGATCATCTACGCATCAGGTGGTCTCATCGGACAGGATGGCGCGCTCGGCTTTCGATATTGGCACAATCCTGGTGCATGGAATGACAACGGCTTCCGCGGCGTCGCATCAGTGTTCGTATTCTGCTCAACGTTCTATGCTGGTGTAGAAAGCGTTGCAGTCGCGGCAACTGAGGCACGAAACCCTGGCGTCGCCGTGCCGCAAGCAATTCGACAAGTCTTCTGGCGAATCATCTTCGTATACATGGGTTCAGCATTCTTCTTCGGTTTGACGTGCCCAGCCAATGCAACGCAGCTCGTTGACGGAGCAAGCCGTTCACTGCAAAGTCCCATGACCGTGGCTATACAGATCGCTGGCTGGGAAGGTGGAGTGCACCTCGTCAATGCCTTCATCTTCATCACCTGTTTGAGCGCTGTCAATAGTTCAATCTACATCGGATCACGAACCGTTCTGTACATGGCGCAGGGTGGCCAGGCGCCGCGCTTTCTGGGTTGGACGACCAGGCGTGGTGTTCCCGTCTGTGCGCTTGTCCTAACCAACGCTTTCGGCGCACTCGCCATGATGAACATCAGTACTGGAGCGGCCAAGGCATACTCTTACATCGTCAATTTGAGCGGTGTGTCGACGTTCTTGGTCTGGGGCTCAATTTCTTTCATCCATATAAGGTAAGTGGCATCGCGATGATAGTCGACTGCTCATGGCTAATCTTTCTGCTTTCGTAAAGATTTCGAACTGCTTGGAAGAGGCAAGGGCGCTCGCCGGATGACCTTCCATACAAGTCGCTGTTCTACCCTTGGAATGCGTATTTCGGGCTTGCTGCTAACATTTTCCTGGCGCTTGTTCAAGGCTGGACCACATTGTCGCCTTTCACGGCCGGTACATTCGTGGATGCGTACATCCTGCTGCCGTTGTTTCCGATCATCTGGACAGTGTTCAAGCTGGTGAATAAGACGCACTTCTGGCGATCTTGGGAGATCGACCTGGACTCCGGCAGGCGGGTGGATTTGGATCAGAAGCGTATTGGGAATGATGCTGGTCGAAGTTGGTGGCGGCGTCTTGCGGATTTGTTCTAGATAAGATATGTCAATAGCTGCGAGATCCTGTCCTACTAGATGGAAATGCCATACTAAGCTTCCAAGTTGATGCTCTTGCCAAACCGTCCGTACAACGCAGCTTTCAGCTCGTTCATCTCTTCGCGTAATTCGCTCAGCCTGTCTTCCACTCCAGAGACATCGCCATCTATGCGCTCGACAGCTGCAGTCAATAGCTCCTGCACCTCCGGTAATGGTAGGCTGAAGAATGAATCGCCAATCTTGTAGCTGGTAGTCATCAGCACCATAACTGCTGAATGAGTCTTGAGGTCTCACATACGGCACTTTGTCCTCTTCGTCTGCAAGTTCGAGCTCTGACGAGATCTCTTCGAGATCTTCCTTGTCTTTCTGCGGCTTGTTAGTGTTTTGCGCCACGATGAGACATCCCGTTGAGGCGGCAACGCACTTGCTTGACCTTCAGCTCTTCTTCGAGCGCCCTCTCGCGTGAGTGTAGGCGACTGAAGCGGTTGATCTTCTCTTGATCTTCTCGTCGGACCTCTTTCTCTTCCCCGATTTGTTCTTCCTCCTCGCGGGAGAGCTGCTTACATATCAGACAGGGCAACTCAGCTACAGTACGACTCGCTTACCATACGGGTTCTGGACAGCATCTTCGATAGTTGCAACTGCTTTTGCTAGGCTTCGACGAGATCCGCGCACATGCAGTATGTGACGATGTCGTGAATTGACAGTTGCGCTAGCAGGGTTCTTTAGCGAGAGTCTACGCGTGCATCTCGTGTTGCCGAGCACATTCCACAACAAGTACATGATAATACATCAGGGTCATATCCCTAATAAACGGGCAGTGTTGAGGCAGCTGTCGTATCCCATGGAGCCAACCAATCCTCATGCCGTGCTCGAGCTAGTGCTATGGCGCCTCCCGACATGCCGAAGCATCTGGATTCTGGCCAGCTACGTACACGGCTACGCCTATCTCTTCCCCTCACGCTCACCTTATCGTGGGACTCAGCATGGGCCTAAAGAAGGAATTCAAAGCGAACCACAAAAGGACATGAGGATTCCCTCGGCTCGAATAACGGTTGCCCTCTTGTATGAAGTGATTGATTTCTGTGTTCCAACGTCTTTCTGGCCTGATGAGTTGCTGCTGTACTGGACACACTTGGGAGGACTGCTGAAAACCAACAACCCCGATTTCCCTGCGAGCAGCTTTCGCGACCAACTCCGTCATGTCGGACGAGGCACTGAAACAAAGAAAAGCATCCCTCACGGCCGTGGACGAGGGCCTTGCCAACGAGGATGATGCAGCTGTGCTCGGTAACGCCGGCCATCGTCAATGCTAAACAACACGCGAGCTAACTTGACGCTATCTTCACAGCAAAGCTTGGCTACAAGCAAGAGCTGAAGCGCAACTTCACAACCATCGAAGTCTTCGGCATCGCATTCTCCATCATGGGCCTCTTACCATCCATCGCGAGCACGCTCGCCTACTCGATTCCGTCTGGTCCTGCAGGCATGGTGTGGAGCTGGTTCTTGGCCAGCATGTTCATCTTCTTCGTCGGTCTCGCAATGGCAGATCTTGGCAGTGCAATGCCTACCTCTGGCGGCCTTTATTGGTGGACTCATTACTTCTCGTCGCCCAAGACTCGTAATGCGTTGTCCTTCCTGGTAGGATATTCGAATACCTTAGGTCTGGTTGGTGGCCTATGCTCGATAGACTATGGCTTCTCGCTTATGCTGCTGAGTGTAGTCGTGATTGCGAAGGATGGCGAGTGGACCCCGTCTGATGGTATCATCTATGCTGTCTTTCTGGGCACGGTCATCGCACATGGCATCTTGGCCAGTACCCTGAGCAAGATCATGGGCAAGTTACAGTCTGTCTTCGTGGTCATGAATTTTGTCCTGATCATTGCAACCATCATTGCCCTGCCAGTGGGCAGAGCTTCGCAGCGTAACAATGCGCACTTCATCTTCGCTCAGCTCGAGAATCTGACCACGTGGCCAACTGGATGGGCGTTCATGTTGGCCTGGCTATCTCCCATCTGGACCATCGGCGCCTTCGACAGCTGTGTTCACATTGCCGAAGAAGCTACGAACGCCACTAAAGCAGTGCCCTACGGCATCATCATGTCCATTGCAAGCTGCTGGCTCTTCGGCTGGATTCTGGTCATCGTCATAGCAGCGTGCATGTCTCCAGACCTCGAAAGTCTGATTGCATCTCCCTTTGGCCAGCCCATGGCGCAGATCTACTACGATGCTGTCGGCAAGTCCGGCGCGATCGCCATGATGACTTTGCTGTTCATCGTACAATTCCTCATGGGCCTGAGCATAACCGTAGCAGCATCCCGGCAGACATGGGCATTCAGCCGCGATGGAGCTCTGCCATTCTCGCCTTTCTTCCGAGTGATCAGTAAAGAGCTGGGCTACATTCCTTTCCGAGCTGTATGGGGTTGTGTCGGCCTCGCAGCTGTCCTAGGCCTCCTCTCGCTGATCGCATCAGCAGCTGCGCAAGCTCTCTTCTCTCTGGCAGTTGCTGGCAACAACGTTGCATGGGGAGTTCCGATCTTTGCACGAGTTGTCTGGGGCCAAAAGAAGTTCAAGCCTGGTCCCATCTACACTGGTCGCTACAGCATACCAATTGCCTGGATCGCTATCGTGTTTCTGATCTTTGGTGTGGTGCTCTCCATGTTCCCGGTTGGAGGGCCGAATCCTACGCCAGAGACGATGAACTACACTGTCGTGATCAACTCTGCCGTGTGGGGAGGTGCTATGCTTTACTACTTCATCGATGCTCGGAAGTGGTTCACGGGGCCGAAGATCACGCTTAGCTTGGATGATTCAAGTGAAAGTCAAGAGAGGACGCTTGCTGAGGAAGGCGCTGACATTGCGGGTGCAAAGGGAGAGGAGGACCTGCATGCTGCTCCTTTCTCAAAGGCCATCGAAGTGTAGTGAGGAGCTCTAATTACTACTGATAGATCGATAACACCCTTGTATCAAGACCTGAACAACAGATTGTGGAGTGCGCAAGCATCATAAGAGCTGAGATGGAGTTATGCCTCAAACCTTTGCAATTGTTGAGGTGAAGCCAACCGTCGTCTGGTGGTAATGAGTCATGCTTGCTGGTGCGGCAAAGCGTCTGGTAAGGGTTGTAGTAACGTGCAAGATAAACCTCCGGGACGGCGATAACTTGGTCTCTATCGAGTCTTGATATCTCGGACTCTCATGACCATGCTGAAACAATGTCCATGACGACCTTGAAATTGATGGCCATGATGTGGATGTGTCAGAGAAGGGAAAGGACTTTGACGTTCTTTCCCACAAGCAATTCTGCGAAACGGGCCATGCAACCCGTGTGTGTACCACCCACAGTTTAGTCGACATCATTGCGGCATCGAAGACTGCCGGCGGCGACGAGTGAGACTAGCCTCGGCTGCAACAAGACTTACAGATGTATCACAGGCTTCGCGCAGATGTGGGAAAGAGCCCAAGGGCGAGAATCAGAGGTCCAAGAAAGTGATTGACGCAAGGTTGGAGGCTTTACGTAGCTAATGGCGACATGTTCCTCCGCCATAGCAGATTCGAGCGGTGGCTGTTCTTGTATGACCCATACGGGATGCACCTTATCCGTCACTTGTTCTATGGTCCCCTATGCTCACACGCCTGTTTCTCCGAGGTGACAACGCCAGTCGTTCCGGCAATCGTGGTAGTATCATGCAAGCGTGGCCCCGTCCTGGTCTTGTAGTCCAACAAACGGATTACCGTTCAGTCGTGTCGTCAAGAATAGTATCGTGTGAAGACGTGCAACAGTATACGGGCATCAGACGCGCCTTGATCTCTTATGATGTCGGATCGTTCGATGGGATGAGCGCACATGAGTTGCACCCGCCAATCGCTTCGCTCTATCTTGTGTTGATCAGAGGCAGCCGCGTTTGCTGGCGAAGGAGTGCCGCGAGCGAGTGGCAGCTCAGTCCTGGCGTGAAGTGTGACGGCATGTTGGAGGTAAGAGATGGACGCGGCGAGGCGATGGTTGATGTCGATGTTGATGATTGATTACTGTTGGCGAGCTGATCAACTGAGCGGTAGCCTATTCGTGCAGTAGCCACGTGTTGGTCACGAGGTCGTGGCTCGTCGGCAATGGTGTGCCCATTCTTTTTATGTGGTGGCGGTGATGCCGAGAGAGATCACTCTTCTCCAGACACTGGCTGAAAAGCCAGTGAAGTGATGAAAAGGTTTTTGCTGCAAGCAGCAAGCAGGTAGCCAGCAAAAATTGCGCCAGTAGGGCCCCCGAAGGAGACCTATACCAGCCCTTCACCGCGCTGTGCAATGCAGGAAGTTCTGATAGCGTTGGACATTCATGAGCGTCCTCGGCCCAACAAGGTAAGTATGAAGAAGAAAAGAGGAAAGAGGAAGAAGTGGACGTTGAGAAAGTAGTTATATCCAGACATGCTGGTCAGTGCCACCCTAGCTTCGACGCATAAAGTCATGGGACTAGACTGATTGTCAACCGCGGCCGGACCGAAATATGCTCTTTGCGTGATGACGGCTGCATACTTTTGCCTTGACATCATTCGGGGAGAATTGAAAGATCTTGCAATCGTGAAGGCGTCGAGGCTCATTCGAACGAAGCAGGAGTTATGGCCATAAGTTCTGTATCGAGTAATTGTGACCGCATCGATACTGTCGTACTTGGTTGGTTGATGTGGACATGGCGGCTGATGTTCATGCTCCTTGTGATGTGAATATCTAGAGAGATGCCGGCTTTGACATCATCCCAGGACTTTCCAATTCTGCCAGGAGCCACGCGGCCTGGTCACGCTTCCTTCGTCACGCCCAGAAGCACCGTCCGTCGAATCAAGGGAACTACTACATATTCAATCACGGTGGACGGCCTCATCTAGCACTCGATGGCAGCAGGTTTCTGCCTTGACGCGCCAAGATCAGGGAAAGCCATGCTGAACAAGTCCAACGTTCTCTGGGCAGTGTCGCGGAATTTGCGCAAAGGGAAGCTGGCAATCGAGTTCAATACTGGTAAGGTGATACCAAGTTTCGCGACTGTGCTCGGCTCAATGGCTTTTTAACGCAATGTGGTTCGGAGGCGCGGGCAAAGTGGAGTGACGGTGTTCTGCTATGGCCCGGACGAGAACGAATTGTTATTCGGTCTTTGTTGACAGTATCCTTTTGGCGATATGTTGGCTGCCGTGGAGGATGTGGGATATCTTGGAACTCTGGGTGGCGCCCGCTTCACACTGTTCTGGACTGTATCGAGTGCAGGCTCGCCAGAATTGCAACCTTTCCTCTTAAGCCGAGACCATCGCACTGGCAATGATATCTCGGGAACATATCTCGCTATAATCGCCCCTTCGTGGCTACGCACAACGTTTGTCAGGTTTGGATGTCAGTGGGATGTGAATGATGTTCCCATATGTCTCATGCTGAACGCCGGCGGCAGTGTGTACTAATGCCGTGCCAATGTCGCTTAGGGTCTCGCCATGGGACAAAGGTGAACGAGTTGGCTTGTGGCGCATTATGAGGATGTGGAATTTGTCTCCAAGTTGAAGTGCAGTCCCGCGATTCAGGTAGAACTACAGATGACGCTAGTAGGGATGATGCACGCCAATCCTCGCAACCTGCCTCACATACAGAAAGCTCCACTCGTACGTACCTGGACACAAGCTACACGACCAAGCATGCGCCGATAGCACAAACATCCAACATCGAACATACCCATATCGCGATCGTATACGTGTAAGCTTGACAATGGTAAGTCCCATGCTCCAACCAGCACGGCAAACTCTCCCCCAACACACCATCAACACCACCACCACCCAAGCCAACACCCACTCTAACACATATTTCACAGCTTCCCCTTGGCCTCCTCACCGCCTCTCGCGGCCACCCCATGCTAATCGAACTCAAAACTGGCGAAACCCTCAACGGCCACCTGGTCTCCTGCGACACCTACATGAACATCACCCTCAAAGAAGTCGTACAGACCTCCCCAGACGGAGACAAATTCTTCCGACTGCCAGAATGTTATGTCCGCGGGAACAATATCAAGTATTTAAGAGTACCGGATGAGGTTGTGGAGGTGGTGAAGCAGCAGCAGGAGCAGGGTGGAGGGGATAGAGGAGGGAGGGGAGGACATAGAGGAAGGGGTGGACATGATGGTGGGAGGGGAGATCGGGGTAGAGGAAGAGGTCGGGGTGGGCCGGGCAGGGGCAGAGGACGGGGTGGTGGTTGAGTGGAAAGCAGTACTGATGAGTTTGATACCCTTTGAGCAGAACCGCGGCTGTAGTGGCTTGATACGATTTACGCGAGCGTTGGAAACAGCAAAGCCATGCTGCCGCCACGTGTGCACAGACTTCTGCTCTACGATGAAAGGGCGATAGTCGTTGCAATGACATGAGCAACGCAACGCAACGCTGTTCCGACGATCAGGATATGCAGCTGAGAGATTACATAGCACCGCGGTTAAGAAGGACAGCGAGGCAGTTCGTGTAAGTCCGGAATGTCCAGGCGCACGTAGTTTAGATGCTCAACGCTCTGCTCGATGTCAAGCTCACAACTACAGCAGTGCCAGACGCTCGACAAGCACGTTGAAGCCGAAGCAAGATTGCCTTCTTAGGTAGACTTAAGTCGACACTGAGGTGATCGAGGCATACATTTCGGGAACATACTTGCAGATCGGAGTCTGCGCCGAATCATGCCTTTCCAGTTTGACACTTTCCCACCACGCCAAAATTGAACATCAGCAGCACCATGGGAGTTCGCGTTTTGGAACGAGACACTGCATCAACGAACTGGGAACACTTCAATTTCTCCATGCTGCGAGAGATCCTCCCTGACACGCGAAACACCAACACTTGCACCGCCGACCTCGAAAAAAGCCATGCGAGTCAGCACAGTCTGTAGAGCGTGTCCCAAAACCACTACTCCATAAAGCATTACATCGTACGCCTCAGGCATACTGAAGTCCCCTACAGCAGCACACCCTCACCCTATTGTTTCCTCCTACCCCTTTCCCTACGAAAACATCCAAACTCTCCCTTGGTTCTCTCCCTCAACCCCTTCAGCACCCCTCTCATGAGTGGTAGCTCACCCTGCAACTTCGCCCTCGCCTCGTTATCTGTCCTCTCGTCCAACGCCAGATATATCTGGCTCTGGACTTCTCCGGCTTTATCCGTAGTATAGTTGTTCAGAGTCTGCGCTAAGAATTCGACGTCGAGGGTGGCTTGCATCAGAGCCGGGAGAGAGTAGCGCGGGCGGAGCTTGAAGGCTGCGATGAGGGAAAGAGAGGATTGTTCGAGGAGGTAGGAGAGGATTTGGCCTGGGAAAAGAGGAGGTTAGCAACAGATCAGAGAATGTGGCGCGCTGTGCTACTGGAGGACATGTGTACATGTCTGAGCGACGGATTGGGACGCCGGAGCTTCTTACCTGTTAGAGTTGTTGTGGTGGTGCTTGTTACTTCCGCGTGGACGAGGACTAGGTTGACGAGGACATCGTAGACATATGGACATGCATTGTCGGGACGAGGTGAGGCTGGCTCCCAGTCTTTGCTTGCGATGCCTTGGCTGATTGTCGCTTGCAGTGACGCGACTGTGGGCTGCACGTAAGACTGGAAAAGTCGCGCGTCGATCTATAATGCGAAGGAATGTCAACCATGGTCTCCACAGGGCCAATAGTGCATCAAAGACGAATGTGACGCGGCTGCGTTGTGTTATAACGTAGAGCGTCTGTCTCTATCACGTACCTGTGCCAGTACATCTCGAATCGTCTTGGACTCCTCGGTGAGCTTCACACTGAAGGCAGATTCAAAAAGCGATATCAGCTGTGGTATGACTTCGCTGCGGAGATGGTTGAGGTTAGAAAGTGTCAGAAGCATGCGCACGTTCTGTGTTCGGCACAGTCAGTAGTGATTTCAAGAAGAGCCGTACTGCGCATCGCTTACCCTATTCGAAGCATCAACCGCTTCGGTACCAAGCGCACCAGCGCCTTCGCCATCAGCTTCACGCTTCCGAGGCACCGTAACACCATCTGGGTCGATGTCTTCACCAGCACCGACATCGTCAGGCTTGAGCTTCTCTGCATTCTCCACCATGCCATTCAAGCTCTTGTACAAGCTTGTGGTGAAGCACCCACGAACGACCTGCAGCAGCTTCGCAGAAGGTGGCACGATGATTTCGGCAGCTCCATTCTTACCAGTAGCAGCATCGGAGATATACGCAATCTTCTGCACATTGCTCAGCACTTTTTCTTCCCAGGCTTCGAAGTATGATGGCATTAAGGTTAGATCTCTGCGATCCGGACTGCGACTCCAGCTTTCGAGCACACGAGCCTTTTCAGAATCGGCACTCCAGCTTGAGCAGATCGCGGTCACGAGACGCTCTCGCACGCTTGCAACAAGCGATTTGAGTTTCTCGGTCTCGCTCGACTCCTTGACTGCATCTAGACCAGCCATCTCGCCCATTGCACTACCTACGAGTGCCAAAAGGTGGGCGAGGTAGTGTGCTCCAGAAAGCGAATTGGCACCGGGTGGCCAGAACGCAAACTTCTCCCACGCCTCGCCTCTCTTCGCACTTGGTGGTGGAACATTGTTTGGATCGAAGGCAAAAGCACGCTTGACGTCAGGTGTTAACGGCGTTTTGGGATCCGGTGTGATGGGTGTAGGAGGGATGGGTGAGTACAAATCGCTGATGTCCTCTACTGGCACGTCCTGGAAAAACGAGCTGACGTTTTCACGGATGAGGTCGACCAAATCGAGAGCTTCGCCACGAATTGCGTCAATTTCCTCAGCGTCCAACGTAAGATGATCAAAGCTATTGGCGAACACTGCTGTTGGAAACGACTTCTGCGCTCTGTTTTGAGCGAAGTCTTGTGCACCGTGGTACCACGCTAGCACTTCAGAAACGATGCCTGTCTGTGGATTCAAAAGAGCAGATAGGCTGGCCTGTACTTTCTCCCAGAAAGCAATGACAGTGTCACGATCCAGGTCTCGAGCAGACTCTCGTGCCAGTCGCAGTGGGCCCGTCGCAGTCGAGGCCGAGCGGAGATGTTGTGCAAACGCAGCATTGTCGATGTTCGTGTTCACGGCAAGTCTCCTCCGCAAGATCTCGATCTCGATCCGATTTCGCTCGAAAGAGCGAGCGATTCTGTCTTTGAGGTAGAGGTAGTGGCTGTTAATCCAGATCCATATTGGGTTCTCGTCGACACCAAGCTGCAACAAGGTAGACAATAGCTCCATGTGCAGCTCTTTGTCAGACTCTTCTGCCACTGCGGCTGGCCTTTTCCCGTGCGAGTTCTTCAACATTCGCCACACTTCTTGCTTGAACTGATCGACTTGCAAGTTGACATCATGCCACATTCGTGCTGTAACAATGATTTGATGCGTGTCCTCTTCGCCGAGCTCCACCTGGTTCTCCTTGGCGATGTCCGTAATTCGTCGTGCTTTCTCGGCGTGCGATTTTGCTTTCTTGTATGCACTGACAACCCCATCATAGTCGTTCTTCTTGACTGCTTCGAACACTGTGCCACTCAAGGTAAAGATCTCGCGGTGCTGATCGAGCGCAGTCTGTACTGCTTTGAGTGTTTCTGCCTTCTCACCACCGCCCAAAGCAGGACCCCAAACTTCTTCAGCTTTAATGGCAACCTCTTGCAACGGTGTCCTGATGCCCTGCACCCCATAATCAGACTCTCTCGTCAGAGCATTCTTCCTCTTGTCCATCTGCACAGCCTTTGCTTGCGATCCCCAGGGTCCGCTCGTGTTGCGGAAGTGACTCTGGTTCTTACTCGTCTGTCTCGAATGAGGTCGCATGCCGGCACTGGCTGACATGGGCACTTGCGACACTCGTGTTGTCTCAACGCCCTGGGTGCGCATCTCGGTGTATACGGTGTCTATGGTTGCCTTGGCTCGTACGAAACGCTCGAAGTTGCTCTCCACCAACACCTTTAAACTGGCACTCTTTTGCTCGATGCTCTTGCTAAGGAAGTCCAGACCTCTAAGCAGTTCTTCCGTGCTGGCATTCTGATGCACCTGCGACAAGTACATGGCAGGGCTGAAGCTGGTGGAGCTCAGCATGAATTTGTTCCGTAGTGCCAGATTGTCCTCCACGGGCACGCCTTTCTTTCGTAGCTCGTTTGCGACACTTGGCGCCATGCCAAGGGCATCTGGCTCATCCTTCTGGACTCCGGCATCGCTCGGAGCGCTTCGGCCTGTGATACTGCTCTTTAGGCTGGCATGTCTGTCGATCTTGGAGTACTTTGAGCCTGGCCTGCTGATGCTGCTGCTTTTCGCGTCCTGCTCCTCGTCCGATGATTCATCATCATCGTTCTGATGAGGCCATTCGTTCGGGTATAGTGTCGTGAGCTTGTACTTGTTCAGCAGTTCGCGTTCCTGGTCGGCTGTGATGGGCATTGTATGTATGCGCGTTGTGCTATTCGCGGTTGTTACGAAGCTGGCGCGTGCTGTTCTGTGGTGTTCCAGCGGGATATGGCAGGATGATCGTTCGGCTGTCCAGACGGGGCTACAGCATTGGCGACGCGTGATCTGATATGGCAGGCAAGATTCACTTGTATGTTGATTGCATATGATACTGCCGGCTTTAGTACCCGAGCCAGCGGGCACGTCAAAGAACCCTGTCGCTCGGGTGCAGGAGAATGACGCTAGAACTTAGAAGGCTGCACTTCCGACTGCGGCAAGAAGCTCAGAACCTTTCTCGCGCGTGCTGCGTTGCTTTTACGACGATCGTCCCTTTGCGCTGATAAGAATCCACGACCTCTTTCACGCCCCACCCAGCCTTCTTCGAGTCGCCGGCGAGTTACACCACACCGATCGACTCCTCCGCAATCCTTTCATAATGCTGGCTCGCAGCTTCCGGGCTGCCCCAGCAGCGCGGCAATGCCTGAGGCAGATACAGAGGCCTGCATTCGCTCAAGTAAGGCCGACGAGCATGGCAACAACCAGCGACATGGCGGACAGCTGACAAGGGAGCAGCAGTGCCGATCGCGAGACTACGCAACATCGCAGGAGGACAAGGTCGCCAAGTTCAAGGGTCAGACGGGTAGCGATGTATGTGAAGCTATTGAAGATGCACGGATAGATATGGAAGAGTACAGCCTAACAGAATATGGGACAACAGGGCAAATACACAGTATCGCTGATCGAGGGTGACGGTATCGGCCCAGAGATTGCGCAATCTGTCAAGGACATCTACTCCGCTGCCAACGTGCCCATCAAGTGGGAACCCGTCGATGTCACTCCCAGGCTCAACGAGGATGGCAAGACCGTCATCCCGGACTCGGCCATTGAGAGCATCAGCAAGAACTACGTCGCCCTCAAGGGTCCTCTCGCAACTCCCATCGGTAAAGGACACGTCTCGCTCAACCTCACTCTCCGAAGAACCTTCAACCTGTTTGCCAACGTTCGACCTTGCAAGAGCATCGAAGGCTACAAGACTCCCTACGACAATGTCGACACTGTCCTCATTCGTGAGAACACCGAGGGCGAATACTCTGGAATTGAGCATGTGGTCGTGGATGGTGTGGTTCAGTCAATCAAGCTCATTACCAAGGAGGCTTCGGAACGTGTTCTGCGATACGCATTCCAGTATGCACAGGACATCGGCAGGAAAAAGGTTCGCGTCGTCCACAAGGCCACTATCATGAAGATGTCCGACGGTCTCTTCCTTAACCTGGCACGCGACATTTCGAAAGAGTACCCAGATATCGAGTTCGACGCTGAGATGCTGGACAACACTTGCTTGAAGGTTGTAACCGATCCCGTCCCATACAACGACAAGGTTCTGGTCATGCCAAACTTGTACGGTGACATTCTCTCCGATATGTGC